>QXTE01000201.1:317524-398635 GCA_003942145.1 Platysternon megacephalum | reverse complement strand
ACTTCCCTGTAAGCTAGCCACCCTCCCCTCCCCCCTTCGATCACCGCTTGCAGAGGCAATAAAGTCATTGTTACTTCACATTCATGCATTCTTTATTAATTCACACAAATAGGGGGATAACTGCCAAGGTAGCCAGGGAGGGGTGGGGGAGGAGGGAAGCGCCGGGTGGGGTGGGGGAGGAGGGAAGGACAAGGACACACTGCACTTTAAAACTTTAAAAATTAAAAACTTTAAAACTTATTGAAGGCCAGCCTTCTGTTGCTTGGGCAATCCTCTGGGGTGGAGTGGCTGGGTGGCCGGAGGCCCCCCCACCGCGTTCTTGGGCGTCTGGGTGAGGAGGCTATGGAACTTGGGGAGGAGGGCTGTTGGTTACACAGGGGCTGTAGCGGCGGTCTGTGCTCCTGCTGCCTTTCCTGCAGCTCAACCATACGCTGGAGCATATCAGTTTGATGCTCCAGCAGTCGGAGCATCGACTCTTGCCTTCTGTGTTCAATCTGACGCCACCTCTCCTGTTCAACCCGCGATTCAGCGCACCACCTCTCCTCGCGTTCAAATTGTGCTTTTCTGCACTCGGACATTCTCTGCCTCCAAGCATTCTGCTGTGCTCTGTCAGCGTGGGAGGACGTCTGGCGCTCCGAGAACATCTCATCCCGAGTCCTCTTTTTTCTCCTTCTAATCTTCGCTAGCCTCTGCGAAGGAGAAACATTTGCAGCTGGTGGGGGAAAAGGGAGATTGGTAGTTAAAAAGACACATTTTAGAGAACAAGAGGATCACTCTTTCCCGTTAAACCTTGCTGTTCACATTGCATAGCACATATGCTTTCCTTACAAGGTCGTATTTTGCCTCTATTTATATTGAGGGCCTGCCTGTTTGGTGTGAGAGATCACTCACGCAGTGCCAGGCACCAGAATTCGACTTGCAGACAGCCATGGTAAGCCACAGTCTTTTGGCTTCTTTAACCTTAATAACATGTGGGAATGGTTTCAAGCAGCAGCGCCCTCATTTTCCATACCAAGTGGCCATTGGGGTGGCCATTTAAAATGGTACGGCAATTTAAAAGGAGGGGATGCGGTTTCCGGGTTAACGTGCAGCACAAACCCAACTAACCCCCCCCCCCCCCCCCACACACACACACCCAATTCCCTGGGATGATCACTTCACCCCTCCCCACACCGCGTGGCTAACAGCGGGGAAGATTTCTGTTCAGCCGAGCAGGAACGGGCACTCTGAATGTCCCCTTAATAAAAGCACCCTATTTCAACCAGGTGACCATGAATGATGTCACTCTCCTGAGGATAACACAGAGAGATAAGGAATGGATGTTGTCTGAATGCCAGCAAACACCGGGACCATACACTACCATGCTTTGTTATGCAATGATTCCAGACTACGTGCTACTGGCCTGGCGTGGTAAAGTGTCCTACCATGGCGGACGGAATAAGGCAGCCCTCCCCAGAAACCTTTTGCAAAGGCTGTGGGAGGACATCCAGGAGAGCTTTCTGGAGATGTCCCTGGAGGATTTCTGCTCCATCCCCATACACGTTAGCAGACTTTTCCAGTAGCTGTCCTGGCCGCGAATGCCATGGCAAATTAATCATTAAACATGCTTGCTTTTAAACCATGTGTAATATTTACAAAGGTACACTCACCAGAGGTCCCTTGTCCGCCCTCAGGTTCTGCGAGCACGCTTTGGGTTTGGGCGGGTTTGGGGTTTACTGGCCCCAGGTCCAGGGTGATAAACATATCCTGGCTGTTGGGGAAAACGGTTTCTCCGCTTCCTTGCTGTGAACTATCTTCAATCTCTTCATCATCATCTTCCTGGTCCCCAGAACCCGCTTCTGTGTTGCGTGAGTCTCCATTGACGGAGTCAAAGCACAGGGTTGGGCTACTGGTGGCTGCACCCCCTAGCATGGCATGCAGCTCAGCGTAGAAGTGGCATGTCTGTGGCTCTGCCCCGGACCTTCCGTTTGCCTCTCTGGTTTTGTGGTAGGCTTGCCTTAGCTCCTTAATTTTCACGCGGCACTGCTGTGCATCCCTGTTATGGCCTCTGTCCTTCATGCTCTTTGAGACTTTTTCTAATGTTTTGGCATTTCGTTTACTGCAACGGAGTTCCGCTAGCACGGATTCGTCTCCCCATATGGTGAGCAGATCCCGTACCTCCCGTTCGGTCCATGCTGGAGCTCTTTTGCGATCCTGGGACTCCATCGTGGTTACCTGTGCTGATGAGCTCTGCGTGGTCACCTGTGCTCTCCACGCTGGGCAAACAGAAAATGAAATTCAAACGTTCACGGGGCTTTTCCTGTGTACCTGGCCAGTGCATCCGAGTTCAGATTGATGTCCAGAGCGGTCACAATGGTGCACTCTGGGATAGCTCCCGGAGGCCAATACCGTCGAATTGCGTCCACAATACCCCAAATTCGACCCAGCAAAGCCGATTTCAGCGCTAATCCCCTCGTCAGAGGTGGTGTAAAGAAATCGATTTATAGAGCCCTTTAAGCCGAAAAAAAGGGCTTCGTCGTGTGGACGGGTCCAGGCTTAAATCGAGGTAACGCTGCTAAATTTGACCTAAAATCGTAGTGTAGACCAGGCCTTAGTCACAAGGACCAGATGGGATTCACCCAAGAGTTCTGAAAGAACTAAAATATGAAATTGAAGAATTTCTAACTGTGGTATAGGAGTACTTGTGGCACCTTAGAGACTAACACATTTATTGTAGCATAAGCTTTCGTGGGCTACAGCTCACTTCATCGGATGCATGTAGTAGAAAATACAGAAGGAAGATATATATATACACATGAAACAACGGGTGTTACTATACACATTATAAGGAGAGTGATCATTTGTCAGCAGGAGAGAAAAATAAGTGTTTGTGGTGGTAATGAAAATGGCCCATTTCCAGCACTTGACAAGGAGATATAAGGAACTGTAAGGGGGGGGGGGGGAGATAAGCATGGGGAAATAGTTTTACTTTGTGTAATGGCCCATCCACTCCCAGTCTTTATTCAAACCCTAATTTGATGTAAAACTCCAGCTGGGGGTGCGGGCTCTGGGGTGGGGCCGGGGATGAGTGGCTCAGGGATAGGGCAGAGGATTGGGGTGCAGGGGGTGAGGGCTCTGGATGGGGGTACAGGCTCTGGGGTGGAGCCGGGGATGAGGGGCTCAGGGATGGGGCAGAGGGTTGGGGTGCAGGGGTGTGAGGGCTCCGGCTGGGGGTGCGGGCTCTGGGGTGGGTCCAGGGATGAGGGGCTCAGGGATGGGGCAGAGGGGATGCAGGGGGTGAGGGCTCTGGCTGGGGGTGTGGGCTCTGGAGTGGGGCCAGGGATGAAGGATTTGGGGTGCAGGAGGGTGCTCTGGGGCTATGGCAGGGAGAGAAGACTCCTCCCAGCTCTCTCTCCCCGCAGCAGCACTTAGGCTAGGGGGGAGAGGCACCTCTCCCTGCCATGGTAGCTCCGGGGCTGGGGCCGCATGTTAGGTGCCCCTCCCCTGGCTGCAGCAGGGCCAGAGCTCGAGCCCACCCACTGGCGTCTCTAGCTTAGCAACGACCTTTCATCGCCCAACAAGAACCAATCACAAAGCCGCCTCTCTGGGGCCAGAGCACGTGGGCCAGCACAGACTACAAGTCTCAGCACACCTACATCCTGGAATGGGCGGGCTGGACCGTCAGGAGGTGCCTGATAGTCCGCGCTCCTTGACGGCTCTAAACCAATCAGAGCCCTCTCCACCATGAGGCGTGAGAATACGAACCAAATAGTGCCCAAGTTGGCGTGAGGATTTGGATCAATTAGCGCTGCCCCGGCCATGGCAGGACCTGGACCTGTATGCCCTTTGTGTATTGTTTTGCTGGGGGTCCTATAAGTTATTGTTTCCTGTTTGAGTCACTGTTTAATAAACCAGTTTGCTTTATAGTTAATCCTGTCCTTAGTTTTCTCTCTGTTGATAGCTGCGGTTTTGGGGGAACGAGTCTGCTGGGTGGTGACTCTGAGGTGTGGAACCTAGAGCACATCCAGTTAACCATAGGGAAGATCTGAGTTACTGGTTAACAAAGGGAGGGGCACCCCTCTCCTGGTCATGGAAGGTCCAGGCTGGGTGGGTTTCCTGAGTGCCTGCGCAGCGCTAAATAGGCTGCTGCGCGGCCATGCAGCTTACAGGGAACTTAGCCCACCACCACCAGATAAAGAAACAGATCTTAAGATGTTTAAAGAAAACTTTGTTTGATTGCATTCTGTCTGATGGCAAGCAGTTTCCTTGATCAGAAATCCAGGCCCCAAAGAGCTCTGTCTGTTGTCTTCCTCCGATGGCCTTACTGCTCCACTGCTGCTCTTGCTTTCTGCTGCTTTCTCTTCACTTCTGCAGCTTTTCCTGCACCTGACACACATAGCTACATCCAATCAATGTACCAGGCCCTGCATTTACAATCAGTCCCAAGAAAATTCCATTTACTCTCCCCAGGGCCGGCGCAACCCATTAGGCGACCTAGGTGGTCGCCTAGGGCGCTGCTATTTTGGGGGCACTGGTGCCGCGGCCGCCCATAGAAATTTGGGGGCGGGACCTTCCGCCGCCGCTGTTGGGGGCGGGATTTTGGGGGGGGACCTTCCGCCGCCTAGGGCGCCGGCAAAGCTGGTGCCGCTACTGACTCTCCCTGAGTTAGAGCTTGCTCAAGCCTTCAGATGCACCTAGTTCCTTGGGTGGTGGCTTCTGTTGTTTCAGCTATCACCACACAAAGGGGAACTTAATTGCTCCTTCATTCAGCCTGAATAAAAGGTGCTCAGTACACCCATAAGCTATAACCTAGTTTGCGAGTGATGGCAGCCAGTAAGAAAAATGGCCAATTTTCATCATTGTGGAAGGTTTACAGTGTGATTCCACAATTTTCTGTACTTGGACAGGTGTTGTTTAATATATTTATAAATCATCTAGAAAAGGGGGTGAACAGTGAGATGGCAAAATTTGAAAATGACACTGTTATTTAGGTTAGTTAAGGCTAGAGAAGACATTGAGGAACTTCAGAGGAACATGATAAAGCTGAGTGTATGGGCAGCACAATCACAGATTAAATTTAGTGTTCATAAATGCAAGGTGTAATGCACACTGGGAGGCATGATTTGAACTCATACACATTACTGGAATTGAAATTAAATGTAATCACTCCTGAAAAAGACTTGGATGTCATTGTGGAATGCTCACTGTGCAATGGCAGTTAAAAAAGATAGAGGAAAAAAGGCAAACAAAATATTGAGGTACATAAGGAATGTGATAGAAAATAGGAATTAAAATATTGTAAATATTGTATCACTAATATTAAGAGTATGCCCTTAGGTGGAATACTATGTTATGTTTTGGTCACTATCTCAAAAAGTATCTAGAAAAAACAGAGAGGCTTTAAAGATAAGTGAAAGATATGATTAAGGGTATTGAAGAACTTTCATATTAAGAGAAATTGAAAAGTTTAAGAGTGTTTAGATGAATAAGAAGGAACTTAATTGGGTATGTAAATAGTGAATGATATTGAGAAGGTAAATCAGAAACAGGATATTTCTCTTTTCAGATAATATAAAACAAAGGAAACTTTTAATGAAATTAAAAATCAGCAAATTTATAACTGATAAAAGGAAACACTTCTCACTAAGCACAAAATTAACCTGCGGGACCCTTTCCCACAAGATACCACAGAGGCCAAGAACTTAGAACTATTTGAAAAAGGATTGGACATTTACATGGGTGGCAAGAACATACACAATTATATTTCATAAGATTATATATTTAGAATATTGTTGCCCCAAGCAGCTTATCAAAAGTTCAGGGCCCTGGGGATGTTGTAGCTGGAAGTAAAAATTGATGGAGTTTGGTATTTTCTTCGATGGAGTCTTGTTTATTTACAAGGAATGTAGAAAGTGCTACTTCTCTGAAATCAGCAGTGCCCCAGAACAAAAAGAGCAGTTTCCAGCCCCAAGCCTCCTTTGCCATCACCACACCCAAAGAGCTCCCTCTAGCTTTTTCCAGGGTCACACTGTGCTCACTGGCTGCGGCTCGGCTTTCTTGCTTTTTGCCTCTTCCTCTCTGTTCTGTATTCTTGTCTGTTCTACTCTCTCTCTCTCTCTCTCACACACACTGCTAGTTTTTGGGCAGTGTAATGGCATGGAGGTCACCCTGCTGAGCCCCCTGTGGTCAGGTGTGGTGCCGCAGGTGAGCCTCTCCCTCAGTTTCCCCTTATGGGCGATCAAGTTCAGTGAAGCTTTGAATGTAGTGAACAGTGCTCCTTCAGGGGTCTAGTTTGTTTACTCAAAGGCCAAACATGGTATGCAAACAAGCCTCCACCAGTAAGGCCCTCTCCAACAGGGGCCCTCTTCTGGAGCCAGGCCTCCTGCCACCACCTGGGGAAGGGACCCAAGGCCCTGCAGAGGCCAGACTGCTGCAGCATGTCGTTCTCCGACGCCCAGACCTTTTACCACTGCCTGGTAAGGCCATTTTGCTGTTACTGAGCCTCCCTCATAGCCATTTTAGGACCAGCTCCCTCCAGGAGCACCTTGCCTAGGTCCCTTTTCTAGTGACCTCTCTAACCTAACAAGCTCCCCTGAGAAGTTCCTCTTTTCAGGAGCTTCCCCACTGTGTTCTCGGGCCTTCTGACTGAGCCCTCATCAATCCTTAGCAGGCCCAAGTGCTCGATAGCTAATTAGCTGCCACCCAAGGACTTAGGCAATTAACTACCCGCAGGAAGATCTGACTTGGCTCCTTCTCCTTAGTAGAGCCTATCAGAAGTAGGCTGGGAGCCTGATGCCCTTGGTGAGCCAGCTGTAAATGTGCTTTTCTTTGTCTTTGGTCTTGCTTAATTTACATTGGAGACACATTCAAGTAGGCAGAACCACATTCCTCTGTCTGGAACAGGCATGGCTTGGGCACTGCTTGCCAAATACATTTGAAGAACATATTTCCAGCACTTATCTAGAAAGTGCTTTGTGGCTTGACCATACACTCATCACTCAAGAATATTAATGATCAGTGCGTTGTTAGTTTTCCAATGAGATATTACATGCCACCCTTTGGGTTTATATTTTGAAAACAGAGTGCCAGCTGGCATTCATAGAATCATAGAATATCAGGGTTGGAAGGGACCTCAGGAGGTCATCTAGTCCAACCCCCTGCTCAGAGCAAGACCTAATCCCAACTAAATCATCCCAGCCAGGGCTTTGTCAAGCCTGACCTTAAAAACCTCTAAGGAAGGAGATTCCACCACCTCCCTAGGTAACCCATTCCAGTGCTTCACCACCCTCCTAGTGAAAAAGTTTTTCCTAATATCCAATCTAAACCTCCCCCACTGCAACTTGAGACCATTACTCCTTGTTCTGTCATCTGGTACCACTGAGAACAGTCTAGATCCATCCTCTTTGGAACCCCCTTTCAGGTAGTTGAAAGCAGCTATCAAATCCCCCCTCATTCTTCTCTTCTGCAGACTAAACAATCCCAGTTCCCTCAGCCTCTCCTCATAACTCATGTGCTCCAGCCCCCTAATCATTTTTGTTGCCCTCCGCTGGACTCTTTCCAATTTTTCCACATCCTTCTTGTAGTGTGGGGCCCAAAACTGGACACAGTACTCCAGGTGAGGCCTCACCAATGTCGAATAGAGGGGAACGATCACGTCCCTCGATCTGCTGGCAATGCCCCTACTTATACAGCCCAAAATGCCGTTAGCCTTCTTGGCAACAAGGGCACACTGTTGACTCATATCCAGCTCCTCGTCCACCGTAACCCCTAGGTCTTTTCTGCAGAACTGCTGCCTAGCCACTCGGTCCCTAGTCTGTAACAGTGAATGGGATTCTTCCGTCCTAAGTGCAGGACTCTGCACTTGTCCTTGTTGAACCTTATCAGGTTTCTTTTGGCCTAATCCTCGAGTTTGTCTAGGTCCCTCTGTATCCTATCCCTACCCTCCAGCGTATCTACCACGCCTCCCAGTTTAGTGTCATCTGCAAATTTGCTGAGAGTGCAGTCCACGCCATCCTCCAGATCATTAATGAAGATATTGAACAAAACCAGCCCCAGGACTGACCCCTGTGGTACTCCGCTTGAAACTGGCTGCCAACTAGACATGGAGCCGTTGATCACTACCCGTTGAGCCCGATGATCCAGCCAGCTTTCTATCCACCTTATAGTCTATTCATCCAGCCCGTACTTCTTTAACTTGCCGGCAAGAATACTGTGGGAGACCGTATCAAAAGCTTTGCTAAAGTCAAGGAATAACACATCCACTGCTTTCCCCTCATCCACAGACCCAGTTATCTCCTCATAGAAGGCAATTAGGTTAGTCAGGCATGACTTGCCCTTGGTGAATCCATGCTGACTGTTCCTGATCACTTTCCTCTCCTCTAAGTGCTTCAGAATTGATTCCTTGAGGACCTGCTCCATGATTTTTCCAGGGACTGAGGTGAGGCTGACTGGCCTGTAGTTCCCCGGATCCTCCTTCTTCCCTTTTTTAAAGATGGGCACTACATTAGCCTTTTTCCAGTCATCCGGGACCTCCCCCGATCGCCATGAGTTTTCAAAGATAATGGCCAATGGCTCTGCAATCACATCCGCCAACTCCTTTAGCACCCTCGGATGCAGCGCATCCGGCCCCATGGACTTGTGCTCGTCCAGTTTTTCTAAATAGTCCCGAACCACTTCTTTCTCCACAGAGGGCTGGTCACCTTCTCCCCATACTGTGCTGCCCAGTGCAGCAGTCTGGGAGCTGACCTTGTTCGTGAAGACAGAGGCAAAAAAAGCATTGAGTACATTAGCTTTTTCCACATCCTCGGTCACTAGGTTGCCTCCCTCATTCAGTAAGGGGCCCACACTTTCCTTGACTTTCTTCTTGTTGCTAACATACCTGAAGAAACCCTTCTTGTTACTCTTAACATCTCTTGCTAGCTGCAACTCCAAGTGTGATTTGGCCTTCCTGATTTCACTCCTGCATGCCTGAGCAATATTTTTATACTCCTCCCTGGTCATTTGTCCAATCTTCCACTTCTTGTAAGCTTCTTTTTTGCGTTTAAGATCAGCAAGGATTTCACTGTTTAGCCAAGCTGGTCGCCTGCCATATTTACTATTCTTTCTACACATCGGGATGGTTTGTTCCTGCAACCTCAATAAGGATTCTTTAAAATACAGCCAGCTCTCCTGGACTCCTTTCCCCCTCATGTTATTCTCCCAGGGGATCCTGCCCATCAGTTCCCTGAGGGAGTCAAAGTCTGCTTTTCTGAAGTCCAGGGTCCGTATTCTGCTGCTTTCCTTTCTTCCTTGTGTCAGGATCCTGAACTCGACCATCTCATGGTCACTGCCTCCCAGGTTCCCATCCACTTTTGCTTCCCCTACTAATTCTTCCCGGTTTGTGAGCAGCAGGTCTAGAAGAGCTCTGCCCCTAGTTGGTTCCTCCAGCACTTGCACCAGGAAATTGTCCCCTACACTTTCCAAAAACTTCCTGGATTGTCTGTGCACCGCTGTATTGCTCTCCCAGCAGATATCAGGGTGATTAAAGTCTCCCATGAGAACCAGGGCCTGCGATCTAGTAACTTCTGCTAGTTGCCGGAAGAAAGCCTCGTCCACCTCATCCCCCTGGTCTGGTGGTCTATAGCAGACTAGCACCACGACATCACCCTCGTTGTTCACACTTCTAAACTTAATCCAGAGACTCTCAGGTTTTTCTGCAGTTTCATACCGGAGCTCTGAGCAGTCACACTCCTCTCTTACATACAATGCAACTCCCCCACCTTTTCTGCCCTGCCTGTCCTTCCTGAACAGTTTATATCCATCCATGACAGTACTCCAGTCATGTGAGTTATCTCACCAAGTCTCTGTTATTCCAATCACATCATAGTTCCTTGACTGTGCCAGGACTTCCAGTTCTCCCTGCTTGTTTCCCAGGCTTCTTGCATTTGTGTATAGGCACTTAAGATAACTCACTGATTGTCCCGCTTTCTCAGTCTGAGACAGGAGTCCTCCCCTCTTGCGCTCTCCTGCTCGTGCTTCCTCCCGGTGTCCCATTTCCCCACTTACCTCAGGGCTTTGGTCTTCTTCCCCTGATGAACCTAGTTTAAAGCCCTCCTCACTAGGTTAGCCAGCCTGCTTGCGAAGATGTTCTTCCCTCTCTTCGTTAGGTGGAGCCCGTCTCTGCCTAGCACTTTTCCTGCCTAGCATTGGGACACTCTTAAGGTCACCCACTCCTAAATGGATTGTGGAAAGGCTACATGGAATTAATTGATAAACTCAACATTAACAAGTCACCGGGACCAGATGGCATTCACCCAAGAGTTCTGAAAGAACTCAAATGTGAAGTTGCGGAACTATTAACTAAGGTTTGTAACCTGTCCTTTAAATCGGCTTCGGTACCCAATGACTGGAAGTTAGCTAATGTAACGCCAATATTTAAAAAGGGCTCTAGGGGTGATCCCGGCAATTACAGACCGGTAAGTCTAACGTCGGTACCGGGCAAATTAGTTGAAACAATAGTAAAGAATAAAATTGTCAGACACATAGAAAAACATAAACTCTTGAGCAAGAGTCAACATGGTTTCTGTAAAGGGAAATCGTGTCTTACTAATCTATTAGAGTTCTTTGAAGGGGTCAACAAACATGTGGACAAGGGGGATCCGGTGGACATAGTGTACTTAGATTTCCAGAAAGCCTTTGACAAGGTCCCTCACCAAAGGCTCCTACGTAAATTAAGCTGTCATGGGATAAAAGGGAAGGTCCTTTCATGGATTGAGAACTGGTTAAAGGACAGGGAACAAAGGGTAGGAATTAATGGTAAATTCTCAGAATGGAGAGAGGTAACTAGTGGTGTTCCCCAAGGGTCAGTCCTAGGACCAATCCTATTCAATTTATTCATAAATGATCTGGAGAAAGGGGTAAACAGTGAGGTGGCAAAGTTTGCAGATGATACTAAACTACTCAAGATAGTTAAGACCAAAGCAGATTGTGAAGAACTTCAAAAAGATCTCACAAAACTAAGTGATTGGGCAACAAAATGGCAAATGAAATTTAATGTGGATAAATGTAAAGTAATGCACATTGGAAAAAATAACCCCAACTATACATACAACATGATGGGGGCTAATTTAGCTACAACGAGTCAGGAAAAAGATCTTGGCGTCATTGTGGATAGTTCTCTAAAGATGTCCACGCAGTGTGCAGAGGCGGTCAAAAAAGCAAACAGGATGTTAGGAATCATTAAAAAGGGGATAGAGAATAAGACAGAGAATATATTATTGCCCTTATATAAATCCATGGTACGCCCACATCTCGAATACTGTGTACAGATGTGGTCTCCTCACCTCAAAAAGGATATTCTAGCACTAGAAAAGGTTCAGAAAAGGGCAACTAAAATGATTAGGGGTTTAGAGAGGGTCCCATACGAGGAGAGATTAGAGAGGCTGGGACTCTTCGGCTTGGAAAAGAGAAGACTAAGGGGGGACATGATAGAGGTATATAAAATCATGAGTGATGTTGAGAAAGTGGATAAGGAAAAGTTATTTACTTATTCCCATAATACAAGAACTAGGGGTCACCAAATGAAATTAATAGGCAGCAGGTTTAAAACAAATAAAAGGAAGTTCTTCTTCACGCAGCGCACAGTCAACTTGTGGAACTCCTTACCTGAGGAGGTTGTGAAGGCTAGGACTATAACAATGTTTAAAAGGGGACTGGATAAATTCATGGTGGCTAAGTCCATAAATGGCTATTAGCCAGGATGGGTAAGAATGGTGTCCCTAGCCTCTGTTCGTCAGAGGATGGAGATGGATGGCAGGAGAGAGATCACTTGATCATTGCCTGTTAGGTTCACTCCCTCTGGGGCACCTGGCATTGGCCACTGTCAGTAGACAGATACTGGGCTAGATGGACCTTTGGTCTGACCCGGTACGGCCGTTCTTATGTTCTTATGTTACATCTAGCTGGGAAAGAGGGTGGACCATATGGTCAGTGGGTGAAAGTGAAACTGATGGCATAGGTGTGTTACTTCACACCTTCAAGATCCCTCAGCCGCAGCTTTGGGGGATAGTGCCTGGGAGAACAATTGCTTCCTTTTCTTTTTACCTCTTGGATTGTTATTTCTGGAGGTGACTTTAACTCTTGTGGTCAAGTACAGGAGCTTGTGAACAGTGAGGTGGTGGGAAGAGGCATTAATGGACCAGGGAAGCAGATGTTTAGATGCTATTTACATTAGTGTGAAAAGCTGACTTGAAAACTGGTTTTTGGAAGAGGATTTGGAGGGCATGACTCAGAAGCAGGGGCATGGGAAGAGTGGTGAACATACATTTTTAGAGGGCAAGGAAGACTAGAATTCACAAGCTGAACATGCAGAAGGGAGTGAAGTATGTAGGGTTCCAGGCCATCCTGCTCGAGGTATTGGGTCACTTATTGGGGCAGGTCGCTTTGCATTTGGATATGGCCATTCGGTGTGAAAAGGGAGCGGGGGGTTGGAAGTAGAATCCGAGGATCTTGGAAGTAATGAGTGCTGGCAGTCAGGTGGGCAGCGGGAAGAGGCCTGCGTTTTTTTACTTCCTTGCTCAGTTTGAGGATTCAGTCAGTAATGGGGGTTTATCCCTCCTTGGCAAGCTGGAAGGCAGATAGGAAGTGAAGCAGTTGTTCAAGAGTCTTGCCAAGGACAGGCAGACTCTGAAAATGGAGAGGCAGTTGCTGAACTATTTGGCACAGAAGAGGCAGGAAGGCTGGGGAGAAGGAAATGGGGGGAGCAGGAAATGATGGAGTTAAAAGACGTGTTGAGTTTGTGTCATCAAGAGCAGCTGCAGAGTCTCAGAGCAGTTGTGCTCTAGGAGAGGGAACCCCTCAGAGCCCCAGCCTTGACCAGGGACACAGGATGGGGTGGGAGATGGTAGGGAAGGAGCAGGAGCCTCCTGATGCAGCTGTCAGGGGTACGAGTGATAATCTCAGGAAGAGGGAGGAGAGTATCAGGAGCTTTCATATTGGGAACAAGACTAAAAGTCAAGGGGAAGCAGCTGCTGCTAGAGTCAGAGTAAAGACCAACTGGCACCAGATTTCTGCCTATACCAATGAGAGGGAGGAGGCCAGGGACTGGGTGGTTTGAGAAATGCAGAAGGGAGCTATACCAGAAGCCTTGAGGAGATGCTGGATGTGATCCAGGTTTATTATGCCCAGTTGCTTGGGGAGAAGAGCAACAACAGCAGACTTCAGTGTAGAGGGACAGGAGAGCGTGGGAGGCATTTCTGGGTTCTGGGGTAGGGCCCGAAGTCACGGTAGACCAGGCAGAAGGTCTGTGTGCCCCTATGTCATGTCCGGATGTTTTGGAAGCAATTCACGGTTTAAAGAAAGGGGTGTTCCCAGGTAGAGACTGGCTGACGAGTGAATTGTATCAGACTTTCCCACTGGTTTTTGCTTAGGCATTGGAAAGGAGGGAGTTGGAGAGATTATTTAATGAGGGTTTGCTGATCCTACTGAGTAAAGGGCAGGACAGGTTGTTGTGAGAAAACTGGAGACCCCTGCCCCTACTGAATACAGACTATAAGATCTTGACAAAGCAGCTTGGTGGGGTGGCTCCAATGCTGATCCGTCTGGCTCCAGCCAGTGCAGGCAAGGGTTGGCTGCTAGCGGACTTGCTGTGCTATCTTTGGGAGACGTTTGAGGCAGGGCAGCAGGGGCCTGGCCAGAGTACGTATATTCCTTGGATCAAAATAAGGCCATTGACTGAGTGAAGCACGAGTATCTGTGGGATGTGCTACAGCACGATGGGATCCCTGAGCATCTTCTTCACCTGGCTGTGGACCTTGTGCAAGGGGGCTGTCGTCTACTCTTTGGTTAATGACTGGCTATCGCCCTGAGGTCAGGGCTGAGGCAGGCATTATAGTTGGGTTGTGCGAGCGACAAGGGTGGTGACGGTCCAGATGGGAAGGGGTTCAGCGTAGGCTGCAGGAAGGTGTATTAAGGAACTTGGGAGCAAGGGCACCGGAAACTTTGTAGAAATGGGTGGGCCATGGCTGGCTACTCCAGCACTGAGCCAGCTGCCCTGTCTTCTGGTGCTACAGCAGTCCTTGGTGGGCAAAGGGTGTAATTGCAGCACCTCCTCAGCAGAATAATTATTCTGCGGGGGGCAAAAATCTGGGGGACATGAATTCTGTGCTTGAGCAGTGGTGCAGAATTCCTCCAGAGTACATAGAGATTCTTGGCCTTTAGCAGTATGATCATGTTTTTCCCACAGTGCATATGTTTCTTTTGTTAAAAAGTATGGGGGCATGGCCCCCTGACCCCACCCCCATTCCAGCTCTGGGGCTTGGGAGCAGAGTTCTGCCTGGAGCAGTGACCATGAGACGGAATTGGGAACGCCTCCTAGAGCAGAGGGAGCAAGTACTGTAGTGATGGAGGAGCTGACATGCACCCTCCATATTCTACAGAGTGTGAATGATACATCGGTACTTGCTTCCACTCTTCCTTCACTTGGCCAGAGTATACGTGCTGCCCTCAGCATGTTGGTGGGGAGAGTGTTTGATTTTTTTCTTTCCTTATGGGAATGGAGGACGTACTTGTTCATTAAGAGGTCTTTGGTCTGTCAAGCGGTAGAGTGGGCGGCTTGGGGGTGAGAGTCCCAGAGATGCCTTTTAGGACCTTGAATGTGCATTTTTATCTGTAAAGGATGTAGCAGGTCTTGAATAACCAATAGGGTCACAGTCAGAATATGGTTCCAGTCTGGGTTCAGTGCTATCAGCAGAGGGGTTGGCGGGTGCTGTTGGAGCGGTGATGGGAAGGGAACCTTGTGAAGCCCTGGCAAGGATGGAGAAGCAAGACAAATAGGCAGAATCAGCTCCCTGAATAACTATTTGGGGTGTTCCAGCACTTACGGAAATGGGAAGATTTGTTGGGCGGAAGGGAGGGGACATACCACAGTTCACTGTACTGTTAATGAACAGAAATGCCCTACTCAAGCTGCCCTTTAGATGCCAGAGATTGCTCATGTATTTGATATTTAATCCTTTTGCAGAATATCCACCCAGGGCTCCTCTGAGACATGGCCTTCACTTACCCCTCCTATGGGCTGGATCTGTGTCGAGAGTTATCATGCATATGATGGTAGCACTTAGTGCCCCAACAAAGATCAGAACCCCACAACTGGGTGCTGCACAGACACGCAGTAAGAAACAATCCCTTTCCCACCGAGCTTATACTCTAAATGGACCTGATGTGGGATGGGAAATGGGCAGCAATTTGCCTGTCACCCAGCAGTTCAGTGGCAGAGGTGGGTATCCTGGAATCCCAGCTCTTCGGGCTGACGGGCTCCCTGTCCAGGTCCCTAGCCCCTGGATCATACCACTCCCCTATATTTGTTTTCTTTCTCCCATTGCTCCCTAACGCTATGGGGCCTGACTCTGAGCCTACATACACGGGATTGTAGTGCTCCGTAAACACTGCAAACCAAGGAGGCTGACAGAGGGCTGGTTCATGCAGGGCCTGAGGAGTTAACTGACCAGCATTGCCTAATGCAAGCCTCTGCACCACAAAACAGCTGGTGCCAATTAGCTCTTGCCAGAGCCTCTTACGAGTACCGGTTCCCTCAGAAGCCCAGTGAGTGACATCAGTGGAGTTACATCTGTGTAAGGGAGATCAGAACTGGACTCAAATCTGGAACAACCAAAGGTTTGGATCTGCATGGTCAGGAGGAACAGGAGCAGGAACATATTGCAGTGCGTCACCCCACCCTGGCTTTGTTGGCTGAAGCTCACCTCCTCTCTGAGGAGTGGATGGGGACCAGAGAGCACTGTAGTGTTATTTCAGAGATGGAGCAGAATTTTGCAGGATAGGATAGAAATCCTATTACAACTAGATCATTAGTAGAGCCCTGCAAATCTGTGGATATCCGCTTTATATCCGTGGATGCGGACAGCCGCAGACCATGTTTGCGGATCGGATGTGTGGATACGAATTTTGTATTCGTGCAGGCTCTAATCATTAGTGCGTGACATATTTCATGCCTGCCTGCACTAGGCTAGAACCATTTTGCTAAAAATGATCCTGTCTTTAGCACTAATTTATAACGTGGTTCTCAGACCAGAGAGTCTCCCTAAACTTGTGCAGTGCAGCCATATTAAGACACAGCGGTTGTGGTTCTGAGCCACGTGTGCAGCCTGCTGTAGAAATATCCAGTGTTTTTATTGTTCGACAGAGACTCCCACTCAAGACACTGTCTGTGGGACTGCAAGCAGCCTCTTGTCATGCCAAAGCAAGTGCACTCCCATCAAACCAGCAGCTTCGGCACCTCTAGGGCCTGATTTTCCCATGAAATTGGGAGCAACTCCAGTGAAGTCTGGGACCGAATGGCTGGGCAGCAGTTCTGCAGAAAAGGACCTAGGGGTTACGGTGGACGAAAAGCTGAATATGAGTCAACAGTGTGCCCTTGTTGCCAAGAAGGCTAATGGCATTTTGGGTTGTATAAGTAGGGGCATTTCCAGCAGATCGAGGGATGTGATCATTCCCCTCTACTCAGCACTGGTGAGGCCTCATTTGGAGTACTGTGTCCAGTTTTGGGCCCCACACTACAAGAAGGATGTGGATAAATTGGAGAGAGTCCAGCGGAGGGCAACAAAAATGATTAGGGGGCTGGAGCACATGACTTACGAGGAGAGGCTGAGGGAACTGGGATTGTTTAGTCTGCAGAAGAGAAGAATGAGGGGCGATTTGATAGCTGCTTTCAACTACCTGAAAGGGGGTTCCAAAGAGGATGGATCTAGACTGTTCTCAGTGATAGAAGATGACAGAACAAGGAGTAATGGTCTCAAGTTGCAGAGGGGGAGGTTTAGGTTGGACATTAGGAAAAACTTTTTCACTAGTAGGGTGGTGAAGAACTGGAATGGGTTACCTAGGGAGGTAGTGGAATCTCCTTCCTTAGAGGTTTTTAAGGTCAGGCTTGACAAAGCCCTGGCTGGGCTGATTTAGTTGGGTTTGGTCCTGCTTTGAGCAGGGGGTTGGACTAGATGACCTCCTGAGGTCCCTTCCAACCCTGAGATTCTATGATTCTATGATTCTATGAAGTCACTGGTGTCAAAACTGTGAAAGGCAAATCAGGCCCCTAGATACCTGGGAATTATGGGATGGCGTGCTGGCAGGGCAGAGGCGGGAGCCCAGCCACTTGAAACTTTTAATATTTAGACTGTCAAAGACACTAACTAGACAATAACTGGACAATGTGTTGTGCGCATGGGTGGTGAGTGACGCTTCCCCTGGGGGAGACTAGCTCCCTGACCTGCCTCTTCCACCTGCGGCCCCACCTCTTCTGCCCATGACCCCGCCCACACTCCACCCCTGCTCCGCCCCAGGCCCCGCCTCTCCTCTGCCCTCCCACCGCCGCTCACCACATCCCTTCTCTCCTTCCCCTCCCCCACGAGGCCCCCACCACTCGCTGCATCCCTCCTCCCCTCGACATCCTCCCTTCCCCCACAAGGCCCCACCTCCCGCAGGGATGTGACGAGCGGTGGGCGGGGGGCCTCGGAGAATGAGACAGAGCTTAGGCAGGGCCACCACAGCCCAGGTGTCTGGTGGCGGCTACTCCAGGAGAGGCTTAGCCTCCCTGGGCTATTATACCCGCCGCCCATGGGTGTGTGCCGCGATCTGGCAATGGTGGGGAGCTGGGCTCACTTCGTGTGTCTCAGGCCAGCCGTGGGGTCTCACTCCGTAAGATGAGACACCAAAAAAAGGATTGGTTTTAAATGCAGCAAAATGTCCCAGGTGCTAGGACTCACATGGGTGAGTGAAGGAGGAAGGAGATGCTCTGCCCCCTCCCTGCTGCTGCCCTTTTCCCCTTTCTCACCTCCAGCCCAGCCATGCTGTAGGGCCTGGCCCTTCCCTGTCCTCCTCTCACCTTTCCCCACACAGAGCTCAGCGCTGAGGAACATGGTGCTCAAGATGTGATTTTATAAGTGAGGTAAATGGGCCTGAGTTAGGCCAAGTGCAGAAACTTAATTTTTCCTTTTTTGCAAACTCTTAGCTTTTCACTAACTCAAATACATTTGTTGGGGTTTATTCCGTATTAATCAGACAGGACTTTTGAGAGAGAAATTTGCAAGTTAAGCAACATTCCTAGTCTCCCAATTCTTCTCCAGTAAAAGCCCCTTACATTTCAAGAAATGCTGAGAGACTGAAATGGCTGTATGACTGGAAGTATGAGTGACGTAAGAGACCACACTAGATCATTAGATTATTGAGCACGTCCAGAATGTGTAGTAGACTAGAGGAATATTACCACCTGTACCCCCACAAAGGAGGAGACCTCAAAACTGCATCTCCTCTTGATCCCATGCTTGTTGTATTTTTTGGAACACAACTGTGTTTGTGATTCGGTGACATATGTTGCTAGCAAGCGTTGATACTTTCTAGACTGGTAAAAGATCAGGTTCAACCACCCTCAAGCTGGGTTGGATTACAATTACTGGGGTAAGAGACTTGTGATGCTCTGATTTGCTCAGAAGATCTCCAGGGAGGTGCCACTGGGTAGAGTGAACTGGAATTGCAACTTTAAAGATCCAGGAATATACAGAACAGCGGTTCTCAAACTGGGGGTCACGAGTACACGCACGAAACAGAGAGCATCTGCTATAAAATATATGATTTGAATCTGGCATTTTAGAAAATTACACACATCTTTCCATCAAAATGTAGTGTATTTACTTCAAAAAGTATTGTAAATGTCTAATGCAGCTAGCGTTGTTCCTAAACAAATAGATATTTGTATTAGCACCACTATAGGAAATTGGACTCTGGGGATTGTAGTATCGTGTGTGCAGGTTTGTTCTCTTGAGACTAGAAAGGTGAGATTGACACAACAGCCAAAGAGCTACATTAAACTGCAGACCAATCAGAACACTTAGATCAGCACCAAAAAAAAGTAATTTGTCATTTAACAGTCAGACAGGGGTGGTGCTGAGGAGGGAGGCTTGCAGCGGCTATAACCACCCCAAAATTTGCCTTAGCACTCCCCCCCCCACCGGTAGGCACCTCTCCCAGTGTGAAGGTCAAACGCTACACAGAAGTAAGGTTGCATGGTATGGCATTGCCACCCTTACTTCTGCAGTTCTGCACTGCTGCTGGCAGCGGTGCTGCCTTCAAAGCTGGATGCCCAGCCAGCAGCTGCTGCTCTCTGGCCGCCCAGATCTGAAGGCAGTGCCTGCCGCCTGCAGCAGCACAGGAGTAAGGCTGGCAATGGGGCACTGGTAAGTCTGCTGCAAAAAGTGATTGTGATGTTATTGACATGAACTGTGACCGTATAGATCATTGTTGCAACCAAGGTCCTATAGTTGCACCAAATCTTGTACAAGGGAGGTCAAGTAAGGTGTCTATAGAAAGGTTGTAATTTGCTGGTTATGATTATGCTGTCTATATGTGTGTATCATTTTTGTATTGAAGTTATGAATATTGGCTATGTACTTGTCTCAATGTGTTTGATTCTAAGTAGCCTCAGTGAAGCATTTGGTCAGCTTCTTGAGAAAGGACTATTCTCAGTAAGTGCCCAATCAAGAAACACTTAACTGACAATGGACTTTGGGAGACGCCAATCCACATCTGAGATTTCCTGGGAACATTCAAAGTAACATGTAAACAATGGCGTCGGCCTGCAAAAAGCTGAATCATTCATGGACATGTGACTTGCCCAGGTGGCTACAAACACCATCTTGATGCTGTGACTTTGCACAGAAGAACAAAAGGGTTTCCGCCTACAAGCGAGAGAATATAAAAGGCCCTGGAAGCCTCCCCATTTTGTCTTCAGCTGGCTCAAGAGATGACCTCTCCACCCTAAAGAGATGCCTGAAAGAAACTGGGACAAAGGACTGTAACTACGGGGGTGTGAGTGATTGCTGGACCCAGACCATAAACAACAACGTTGGTCTGAAAAGGATTGGGCCCAGACTAGGAAGAAGTCTCTGAAAGAAGCTTATTGGAACATCTCTGAGGGTGAGATTTACCTGCATTCAGTTTCCTACTGTATTAGGCTTAGACTTGCGTGTTTTGTTTTATTTTGCTTGGTAACTTACTTTGTTCTGTCTGTTATTACTTGGAGCCACTTAAATCCTACTTTTTATAATTAATAAAATCATTTTTTGCTTATTAATTAACCCAGAGTAAGACAATTTATGAGTTTACCCTGTATAAGCTTTATACAGAGTGAAACGGATTTATCTGGGGTTTGGATCCCATTGGGAGTAGGGTGTCTGGGTGCTGGAGACAGGAGTACCTCCTGAGTGGTGTTCAGTTAAAGACTGCAGCTTTGGGGACGTGGTTCAGACCCTGGGTTTGTGTTGCAGCAGGCTAGCGTGTCTGGCTCAACAAGGCAGGGTTCTGGGGTCCAAAGCTGACAGGGAAAACAGGCTCAGAGGGAGTTTCAGCACATCAGGTGACAGTCCCAAGGGGGTCTCTGTGACCGAACCCGTCACAGTGATATTTGTATATTTGTCAATATCACTTTTCACAGCAGACTTAGCGCCCCATTGCCACCCTTCTGTGCTGCTGCTGGCAGTGGCACTGCTTTCAGAGCCTAGCTAGTCTCCTCGGTGGCTTGATACACAGAGCATTGGACTTCCATCCTTTGCACGCTGGTGCTCAGGGCCGGCGCAACCCATTAGGCGCCCTAGGCGGTCGCCTAGGGCGCTGCTATTTTGGGGGCGCCGGCGCCCAGGCCGCCCGTTGAAATTTGGGGGCGGGACCTTCCGCCGCCGCTGTTGGGGGCGGCATTTCGGGGGCGGGACCTTCCGCCGCCTAGGGCGCCGGAAGAGCTGGCGCCGCTACTACTGGTGCTTGTATGTTTACAACACATGTTGATCTGCTGAAGGACTGAAGAAACTCAAAATGCTTCTCTTGGGATGAGCCAAAAAATCCCACTGGGTAACTCCATTTCCAAAGTGCTCTAAAGACCACCAAGCTACAGAGTTTGCCTTTTCTTCTTTTACACAACATTGTCATTTTTGTTCCTCTTTTTGCAATCTACCTAGCAGGGTCGCTTCCACTTGTATTATTGATTTTTCTCTAACACTTTTAAGGTGTGAAAGAGAGAATGGGTGCATGCATGTGTGTGTTAAAAAAAAAAAGCATGTGCATATTCTAACGTAAATTCTACCTTAAATCATTTTGTGTCACCTTGGGATATAAAAAGTGCTTGTATAAAGCAATCTGCCCCCAAAGGGAAGTTAGCGGTTGTCAAATATAGAAGTCATTCAGGAAACAGCGACTTTGAAGAAGTCTGGTACTGCTTCCGAGGGCTGAGAAGCAGTCTGCATCTCCTTAGGCTTCCAGGGGCAAGTATGTATAAAGAATTGATTGTGTGTTATGTTAACTTCATGGTTTAAGTTTTGATGGTGTCTATTCAATGGTTTGGTCAGTTGTTGTTGGCAATGAGTTCCACAGATTGACTGTGTTGTGTGAAGAAATACTTCCTTTTCTTTGTTTTAAACCTGCGGCCTGTTATTTTCATCAGATGACCCCTAGATCTTGTGTTATGTGAAGGGGTAAATAATACTTCCCTATTCACTTTCTCTATACAATTCATGATTTTATAGACCTCTTTCATATCCCCTCTTAGTCATCTCTTTTCTAAACCAAACAGTCCCAGTCCTTTTAATCTCTCCTCACTTGAAAGCTGTTCCATAACCTTAATCATTATTTATTGTCCATTTATGCACCTTTTCAATTTTAATATATCTTTTTTGACATGGGGAAACCAGAACTGCATGCTGTATTCAGGGTGTGGGCATAACATGAATTTATATAATGGTATTTTCTGTTATAGAATTATGGTATTTTCTCTCATAGAATCATAGGGTTGGAAGAGACCTCAGGAGGTCATCTAGTCCAATCCCCTGCTCAAAGCAGGATCAATCCCCAGACAGATTTTTGCCCCAGATCCCTAAATGGCCCGCTCAAGGATTGAACTCACGACCCTGGGTTTAGCAAGCCAATGCTCAAACCACTGAGTTATCCCTCCCCCCCTTAGCTGATCAGAGAGGGGAATTGTTTCCAGGGAGGAGCCAGCTCCTGTCTCAGGGAATAGAACTACTAAAGGGTCATCTCCCTGCTCCTCCTAATGTCCACACACAGCTAACACCACATTCCCCCTTTCATAATATGGCTTCATCATATTAACATGGTACACGGTGGCAGTGTGCCCAGTTAGACAGCTCCACCACATGATTTACCTCATTTAGTTGCTTGACAACCTTGAAAGGGCCTTCCCAGATGGCCTGTAGTTTGTTTTTTCTCACGGGGATGAGAACCATCACCTGGTCTCCGGTGGTGTAGGTGTGGGCCTGTGCCGTACCGTCATACCAGACCTTCTGCTTCCTCTGGGCTCTGGCCAGATTCTCCTTGGCCAAGCCCATGAGTTCAGCAAGTCTTTCTCGGAAGGTCAAGACATACTCCACCACTGATTCTCCATCGGGAGTGGCCTCCCCCTCCCATTCGTCTCTCGTCAGGTCCAGGGGCCCCCTTATCCTTCTTCCATATAACAGTTCAAAAGGCGAAAACCCGATAGACTCCTGGGGCACTTCCCTGTACGTGAACAGCAGGTGAGGTAAGTCCCAATCCTGTGGGTGATGGTTCATAAAGGTTTTCAGCATCATCTTTAGAGTTCCATTGAACCTCTCTACCAGCCCATTGGACTGGGGTTAGGGTGACCAGATGTCCCGATTTTATAGGGACAGTCCCAATATTGGGGGCTTTTTCTTATATAGGTGCCTATTACCCCCTATCCCCTGTCCCGATTTTTCACCCTTGCTATCTGGTCACCCTAAGTGATATGCTGAGGTCCAGATGTGCCGAACAGGGCTGACATGAAGTTGGATCCTTGGTCTGTCAAGACTTCCTTGGGGAACTCCACTCGGCTGAAAATGGTCAGCAGTGCATCGGCCACGGTGTCTGCTTTGATAGAAGACAAGGCCACTGCCTCGGGGAGTGAAATCTACCACAGGATTTATTTCTTCCCCGACTGGGTCATCTTGCTGAGAGGCTCCACTATGTCCACAGCCACCTTCTGGAAAGGCTCCTCTATAATGGGCAAAGGCCTCAAAGCCGCTTTCCCCTTGTCCCGGGCCTTCCCCACCCTCTGACAGGGGTCACAGGATCGGCAATACTGTCGGACAATAAAGACTCCAGGCCAGTAA
Source organism: Platysternon megacephalum (assembly GCA_003942145.1). Lineage (NCBI taxonomy): Eukaryota > Metazoa > Chordata > Testudines > Platysternidae > Platysternon > Platysternon megacephalum. Next base: position 375,503 of record QXTE01000201.1, on the reverse strand, counting down.
AAGTTCTGTAGCAGCCTCTTCCTGGTATGCCGCATTCCCTGGTGTCCTGAGAGAGGGATGTCATGGGCCAGGTACAGTAGCTGGCGGCGATACTTCTGGGGGACCACCAGCGGCCTCCGGATCGCCTACGACTCCACTTCCCCTGGGGGAGCCCATTCTCAGTACAGGAATCCCTTCTCTCACAGGAACCTCTCCTGACAACCTCTCTCCATGGTCTGTGCCGCACTGAGGCCAGCCAGGTCCCTTAGCTTCCGCAAGGAAGGATCTTTCTGCAACTCGGCCTGGAACTCAGCAGCTGGGGAATGGATGGGGACCTGCTCCCTCTTGCCGGCTGGGTCCGAAGCCACTGCCCCTCTGAGCCTTGTCCCTGGGCACTCCCTCCTCACCAGGGTAGGGTCCTGCGCCTCCGGTGAGGTACCCTCCCCGAGGTTAGGACGTAGTGCCCCTCACCGGCTCTGGCTACGGGTCACGACTAGGGCGTTCTGGGGGTTGCTTGGCCAGTCCTCTAAGTCACCCCCCATCAACACCTTGGTGGGCAAATGATGGTGCACCCCCATGTCCTTGGGGCCCTCCTTGGCCCCCCATTTCAGATGTACCCTCGCCACGGGCACCTTTAATGGGGTTCCGCCCCCCCCCATCAGGGACAAGTAGGTGTTGGGCACCACCCGATCTGGGGCCACCACCTCTGGCCGGGCTAGCGTCACCTCAGCGCCCATGTCCCAGTATCCATTGACCCTTCTCCCATCCACCTCCAGGGGAACAAGGCACTCGTTCTGCAGGGACCGCCCCGCGCCCACCCTGTAAACTGAGAACCTTGAGTCCAGAGTATCCAGCCCCCCAGAGGAGCTGGTCTGGGAAACTCCTCCCTCCTGAGAAGTTGGTAAGCTGCCAGCCCCCCTGCCTGGGAAGCCTGCCCCTCGTCCAGCTGGGTCACTACCCAGTTAACGCTGTGCGGTTCGTTCTGCTCAGTCTGTCCTTGAGCTTGGGGCACTGGGTCTGTATGTGGCCTCTCTGGCCACAGTAATAGCAGTTCATGTTCCACTGGTCCCCTCGAACCGGGCGGTTGGTCCTGATGCCGGTTGTTGCCCTTGGGAGGGGGTTCTTCACATTCCTCCTTTGGGGGGTCCCAGGGTGACTCTCTCTCTGCATCATGGTGGGCTTATTCTTTTGGAACTCCTCCTTTCCACCCCCTGACCGGCTGTCCACAAACTCGTCGGCCAGCTGCTCTGTGCTCTGCAGGTCCTCTGGCTTTTTGTCCCCCAACCATATCCTCAGGTTGGATGGGCAATGTTCATACAGTTGCTCAAGTACAATCAGTTTAACCATGTCCTCCTTAGTCTGGGCCCCATCTGCCCATATCCCTCTATTCGGAGGATCAGTTCCAGATATGTGACCTCAGGGGTTTTATGCTGACTCCGGAACTTTTTCCGGTACACCTCGGGAGTCATCCCAAACTCGTGTAGCAGGGCCTTTTTGAACAGTTCATAGTCCCCTGCTTCCACCCCTTCCATTCGGCTGTACATCCCCATGGCTTTGGGGTCCAGTAAGGGGGTGAGAAACCGGAGCCTGTCTGCAGGGTCAACCCTGTGCAGTTCGCAGGCCTTCTCAAAGGCCATCAGGAATTCATCTATGTCCTCCCCTTCCTTAAACTGGGACAGGATGTGCTTATCAAAGCTCCATGGAGTCGTGGGTCCCCCCTCACTCACTGCAGCAGGGGGCTCTCTGCTCCTCAGCCTTGCTAACTCCAGTTCATGCTGCCGCAGCTTTTCCCGCTCCTCCCACTCCTTCTCTCGATCCTCCTGCTCCTTCTCTCGATCCTCCAGCTCTTTCAGTTTTCACTCCCTCTCCCATTCCAGCTGCCCCAGCTCCAACGATGGGGAGCTCCGCCTTGAGGATCTCCTGCTGGCCACGGGGGTCACGGTGCCCTCGGTGTTCACCGGGCTCCTTCCAGCCCCTCCCCAGCCATAGGTAAGAGGGGCCTCAGAATGCCCTCGGCAGGAATCTGGCCCCTCCCAGCCAGGACAGATACCAATGCCCGCACTGTATTTGCCAGGCTGCTTCCCTCAGAGACAGGGATCGACTCTTCTGAGTGATCTTCTTCCTCCAGCTGAGCAATCAGCTGTGCTTTGGTGAGCTTTCCAATGCGCAGGCCCCTCTGCTTGCACAGCTCGACTAGGTCCCTCTTAAGGCGATGGTTATACATCTTTCTGCTGGTCCCAAGTTGCTGTGGACTCGCAGGCCTGTGTGCTGTCAGCTCCCCACGGTTTCCAGGAAGAACCCCTAGTGTGCCAGCCCTTCTCCAAGTCACCACCTCTCTCCCAGGGTCAAGCCACAGACTCCTCTGCCCCTGGAATTGCTCACCGCGGTCCCCAGGGGGACCTTGTTACTGCAACAGTCCTTCTCACTGGTCACAGCCTCCCAGGGGTTAAGCGTAGCTTCTCCACCCCCTGAAACTGCTCCTTCAGCCTTCAGCACGCCTGGTCCTCATTAATCCCCCTTCGTTTTACTGCTCCCCAGTCACTTACTGCAGGAAGCGCCATCCATGGGGTGCAGTACACCAGTTGTCACAAAGTGTGGGGGAGACAGGTCCGTGCACCCCCCACTTCCTGGGATTCACCATGACTCTCAGCCAGCCAGTAAAACAGAAGGTTTATTAGATGACAGGAACACAGTCCAAATCAGAGCTTGTAGTTACAGACCCCTCAGTCAGGTCCATCTTGGGGGGCAGGGAGGCCAGACCCTGGTTCTCGGCCTCCCTCTCTTTCCCCAGCCAGCTCCAAACTGAAACCCCCTCCAGTCGTCTCACCCAGCCCCATTCCCCGGCTCCTCCTCCAGCCTTTGTCCAGTTTCCTGGGCAGAAGGTGTCACCCGGCCCCAACCCCCTCCAGGGCTCAGGTTACATTCTCACATATCATCCCTCAAGTGAAGTCACACCCTGATATCCCACCATCATCCAGCACCAATGCAGACAGTACCAGTAAAACTCCCATGCAACATTCCCAGGTCAAAACTCCCCACTCCCTACTCCGTCACACAAGAATACTGTGGGAGACCATATCAAAAACTTTGCTAAAGTCAAGATATATCACGCTTTCCCCATATCCACAGAGCCAGTTATCTCATCATAGAAGGCAATCAGGTTGGTCAGCCATGACTTGCCCTTGGTGAATCCATGTTGTCTTATTATCTAATCCTTTCCTAATGATTCCTAACATTGTTAGCTTTGTTGACTGCTGCTGCACATTGCAGATGTTTTCAGAGAACTATCAACGATGACTCCAAGATCTCTTTCTTGAGTGGTCCAGCTAATTTAGACTCCATCATTTTATATGTACAGTTGGGATAATGTTTTCCAATGTGCATTATTTTTCATTTATCAACATTGAATTTTGTCTGCCATTTTGTTGCCCAGTCACCCAGTTTAGTGAGCTCCTTTTTCAACTCTTCACAGTTTGCTTGGGACTTAGCTATCTTGAGTAATTTTGTATCATCTGCAAATTTTACCACCTCACTGTTTACCCCTTTTTCCAGATAATTTATGAATATGTTAAACAGGTCGCAGTCCAGGTCCTTGGAGGACCCCACTATTCACCTCTCTCTATTGTGAAAATTTACCATTTATTCCTACCTTTTGTTTCCTATCTTTTAACCAATTATTGATCCACGAGAGGACCTTCCCTCTTATCCCATGACTGCTTCTTCGCTTAAGAGCCTTTGGTGTGGGACCCCGTTAAAGGCTTTCTGAAAGTATTCTATATCAACAAGATCCTCCTTGTCCACATGCTTGTTGACTCCCACAAAGAATTCTAGTAGATTGGTGAGGCATGATTTCCCTTTACAAAAGCCATGTTGACTCTTCCCCAACATATAATGTTAGAGTGACCAGATGAGAGGAAGAAAATATCGGGACACATGGGGTGGGGAGGGTCCGCCGGCGGAGCACAAAAAAAAAAAAAAAAAAAAAGCCGGCGGAGCGAAATATCGGGACAAACACCTAAATATCGGGATGGTCCCGATTTTATCGGGATGTCTGGTCAGCCTATATCATGTTCATCTATGTGTCAGATGATTCTGTTCTTTACTATAGTTTCATCCACTTTGTCCAGTACTGAGGTCAGGCTTCAGCCTGTAATTGCCAGGATCACCTCTGGAGCCTTTATTTAAAAATTGGTGTTACATGAGCTATCCTCCAGTTATCTGGTACAGAGGCTCATTTAAGCGATAAGTTACATACCACAAGTATCAGAGCGGTAGCCGTGTTAGTCTGGATCTGTAAAAAGCGACAAAGAGTCCTGTGGCACCTTATAGACTAACAGACGTATTGGAGCATAAGCTTGAGTGGGTGAATACACATCTGACGAAGTGGGTATTCACCCACGAAAGCTTATGCTCCAATATGTCTGTTAGTCTATAAGGTGCCACAGGACTCTTTGTTACATACCACAGTTACTAGTTCTGCAGTTTCACATTTGAGTTCCTTCAGAACTCTTGGGTGATACCATCTGGGCCTGGTGACTTATTATGGTTTAGTTTATCTATTTGTTTCTTCCTTTATTTACACCTGAATCTGGGACAGTTCCTCAGATTTGTCACCTAATAAGAATGGCTTGTGTGTGGGGCTCTCTTCCACATCCTCTGCAGTGAAGACCGATTCAAAGAATTCATGTAGCTTCTCCGTAATGGCCTTGTCTTCCTAGAATTCCCCTTTAGCACCTTGATCATCCAGTGGCACCCCCGATTGTTTGACAGGCTTCCTGCTTCCGATGGACTTTAAAACATATTTGTGGTTAGTTTATTAGTTAGTAAAAGTTTTAGTAGTTTTAGTTAGAAGTGTGTTTAATTTTAAGTTTGCTTTTTATTAATTTGTAACAAAACCCATAAAAATAATAGAGCTGGGTTTTCTTTCAAAACTGCAACAAGGGTCATGAGAATGCCTCCCCGGGTCATAGGGTATTCAGTAAAGTATCTTGAAGCCACTTCCCTCTGTGCCTAGGTTCATCCCCATGTCCCTTGCATAGAGCACCCTGAAGCAGCTCTTGCCCTGGAGCTGAGTGCTGTGTGGTCAGGGGGAAAGAGCGAGACACACCCAACAATTGGTCCATCCAGCACATTTCACCAGCCTCTCCCAGCATCACCACCCAGTACATTCCTACCCAGCATCTCCCTTCCCAGCTGCCCCAAACCCGCTCGAGTTTCTTGCCATGACTTCAATCCCACAATCCTTTTCAGACGCCAAGGATTGTGGGATTTGGGGTCATGGCAAGACATCACAGCTAGTTTTTAGGCCCCAGGTGGAAAAAGGCTGAGAGTCACTAGCCTAGATGACTCTCCTAGTAGATATAAATACAACTCCAATTGAATATTTCACTCAGAGGAGGCTTCTTTTAAAGAAATGACTGTTCTCCCTTGGGGCTCACCATGTGAGTCCAGGTTTTTATTATCCAACTAGGAATCTTGCTAATAATAACAACATGAAGCTGTACATGATTCCAAGTCTTCTACGTGGCTTGATGCACAAAGCATTGGACTTCCATCCTTAGCGCGCTGGTGCTTGTATAAAACACATGTTGATCTGCTGAAGGCCTGAAGAAACTCAAAATGTTTCTCTTGGGATGTTCCAAAAAATCCCACTGAGTAGCTCCATTTCCAAAGTCCAGTTTCAATAAACAAGTGTGACTGGTTTATAGTTATTTTTCTCCATGAAAATATGAGCTGGAAAAGGTCATTTGAGGCTGTAAGTCTGATGAGATCAGAGGAAACCAGTCTGGTATTTCAGAGAATCCATAAGGCATATGGCTGACACAGGATTATATTTCATTTCTGAATAAAGCACCTTTGTGCTTTCATTTTATGTATTTATACAAGGGATACAATTTTGAGAAGGATTTTATTTCACCCCCCACTCACTTTTCCTTTTGGCACTTTCACTGCAGGATCTATTGGTGTTAGTGCAGAAAAGACCAACATTGTCCAAAGTGTGTTAGCATCTGATGGCATTAGTGAACTGAGTTTGGGGAGTCTCAGCTCAATTCCCAGTGGAAAAGTGTCCAATCACAAAAGGAGCCAATACCCCAGTTGGTACTAACTTGGACCCCGACCCTGCAAGTGGTTTGGCATAGTGGAGCTCTGTGCCCATGCAGGACTGGGGTCTGACTGGCCTCATTAAGAGCTTAATCCTGTGCCCACTGCAGTCAATAGTAAAGCTTCCATTGGCTTCATTGCCACAGGATTGGATACTACTGGCCAGGATTTCAGATGAACTCAGCACCTTGGATGCACATCGGGTTCTGAGCCCTTGAGAACCTGGCCCCGCACTGGCCAAAGAGACTGAACTCTCCCTCGCCCAAGAGAGTTAGCCAGGCCTGGCTGAACCGGGGACGCAAGCCCTCTGATAGGTAGCACTTCTTTGTCACTGGGTGCTTGTTCCTCATTGGCTGGAGGAAGACTAAAAACAAGGCCTCTAACGTACTATTCGGGAAGGGATAGCCGTAGTCATTCACTGAGGAGGATTCCTGTAGGTATAAAGCAGTCTAGGCCAAATTCCTGCCGTGTGTACCTCCACTGATAGCCCAGGAGATGGCCTAGAGAGGGGGCGGGCCCTATGCTGAGAACATGGGCTAGGTAGAGATATTAAGAAGTTAGTTGGCTTTGCTTTTAATGCAGCTAATGTTTATTATTCTTTTAAAAAAACTTTACAAGGATGTTTTCTTCTCCCCTCTTGCTTTTCCAGAGAAAGCCAAGGGGCACCAAACAATTCGGAGGGTCCATAAAATCACCACATTTTCTTAAAGTAATAGTGACCAAATCTCAAGTCAATATGAGCTCCAATTCAACAAGAAAGTGGAAAAGCTGCACTTTATGAACATGTAGGTTATTAATCATAGAAGACTAGGGTTGGAAGAGACCTCAGGAGGTCATCTAGTCCAACCTTCTGCTCAAAGCAGGACCAATCCCCAACTAAATCATCCCAGCCAGGGCTTTGTCAAGCCTGACCTTAAAAACCTCTAAGGATGGAGATTCCACCACCTCCCTAGGTAACCCATTCCAGTGCTTCACCACCCTCCTAGTGAAATAGTTTTTTTCTAATATCCAACCTACACCTCCCCCACTGCAACTTGAGACCATTGCTTCTTGTTCTGTCATCTGCCACTACTGAGAACAGCCGAGCTCCATCCTCTTTGGAAGCCCCCTTCAGGTAGTTGAAGGCTGCTATCAAATCCCCCTTATTCTTCTCTTCTGCAGACTAAACAAGCTCAGTTCCCTCAGCCTCTCCTTGTAAGTCATGTGTCCCAGCTCCCTAATCATTTTCATTGCCCTCTGCTGGACTCTCTCCAATTTGTCCACAACGTTTCTGTAGTGGGGGACCCAAAACTGGACGCAATACTCCAGATGTGGCCTCACCAGTGCTGAATAGAGGGGAATAATCACTTCCCTCGATCTGCTGTCTATGCTCCTACTAATGCAGCCCAATATGCTGTTGGCCTTCTTGGCAACAAGGGCATGCTGCTAACTCATATCCAGCATCTTGTCCACTGTAATCCCCAGGTCCTTTTCTGCAGAACTGCCACTTAGCCAGTCGGACCCCAGCCTGTAGCGGTGCATGGGATTCTTCCGTCCTAAGTGCAGGACTCTGCACTTGTCCTTGTTGAACCTCATCAGATTTATTTTGGCTCAATCCTCCAATTTGTCTAAGTCACTCTGGACCCTATCCCTACCCTCCAGTGTATCTACCTCTCCCCCCAGCTGTGTGTTATCTGCAAACTTGCTGAGGGTGCAACCATCCCATCCTCCAGATCATTAATGAAGATGTTGAACAAAACTAGCCCCAGGACCGACCCTTGGGGCACTCCGCTGCCAACTAGACATGGAGCCGTTGATCACTACCCGTTGAGCCCGACGATCTAGCCAGCTTTCTATCCACTGTGACAAAGTTCCTCCTTTGCCTTGATGGGTCCTGCGCTTATTGGTGGATTTGCTCGCCTCAGAGGTTCACGGCAGCCCTCGGTTTGGCCACTTCTGCTAGTGGCTCAAACCTGCCGTTCACTCAGCTCCCCTCATCACTGGCCAGCCTGGGGACAGGGAGAACAATCCCCACAGTCTCTGCTGACCCACCTAGTGGGTTGGGGGACAGGCCAGGGACCTTCCCCTCTGGTGAGACCCACAGTCCAGGTCAACTCCTCTTGTATCAAATAGGGAGTTGGGGGGATCCTGGGCCCGCCCTCTACTCCGGGTTCCAGCCCAGGGCCCTGTGGATCACAGCTGTCTACAGTGTTTCCTGTAACAGCTGTGTGACAGCTACAACTCCCCATGGCCTCCTCCCAACACCTTCTTTATCCTCACCACAGGACCTTCCTCCTGATGCCTGATGATGCTTGTACTCCTCAGTTCTCCAGCAGTACACCTCACTCTCAGCTCCTTGCGCACCTCTTGCTCCCAGCTCCTCGCATGCCCTCACTAACTGAAGTGAGGTCCATTTTAAACCAAGTGCCCTGATTAGCCTGTCTGTCCTAATTGATTCTAGTAGCTTCTTAATTGGCTTCAGGTGTCCTAATTAGCCTGCCTACCATAATTGGTTCCAGCAACTTCCTGATGTTCTGGAACAGCCCATTATCTTACTCAGGGAATAGGGACCTGTTTAATCTGGGGCTCATGTATCTACCTTCTATCACTGTCCTGTAGCCCTCTGGCCTGACCCTGTCACACCACCTTATAGTCCATTCATCCAGCCCATACTTCTTTAACTTACTGGCAAGAATACTGTGGGAGACCATGTCAAAAGCTTTGCTAAAGTCAAGATATATCACGTCCACCGCTTTCCCCATATCCACAGAGCCAGTTATCTCATCGTAGAAGGCAATCAGGTTGGTTACGCATGACTTGCCCTTGGTGAATCCATGTTGAATGTTCCTGATCACCTTCCTCTCCTCCAAGTGCTTCAAAATGGATTCCTTGCGGACCTTCTCCATGATTTTTCCAGGGACTGAGGTGAGGCTGACTGGCCTGTAGTGCCCCGGATTCTCCTTATTACCTTTTTTAAAGATGGGCACTATATTTGCCATTTTCCAATTGTCTGGGACCTCCCGTGATCACCATGAGTTTTCAAAGATAATGGCCAATGGCTCTGCAATCACATCAGCCAACTCCCTCAGCACCCTCAGATGCATTAGATCCGGACCCATGGACTCGTGCATGTCCAGCTTTTCTAAATAGTCCTTAACCTGTTCTTTCACCACTGAGGGCTGCTCACCTCCTCCCCATACTGTGCTCCCCAGTGCAGCAGTCTGGGAGCTGACCTTGTCTGTGAAGCAGAGGCAAAAAAAAAGCATCGAGTACTTCAGCTTTTCCACATCCTCTGTCACTAGGTTGTCTCCCCCATTCAGCAAGGGTCCCACACTTTCCCTGACCTTCTTCTTGTTGCTAACATACCAGTAGAAACCCTTCTTGTTACCGTTCATATCCCTTGCTAGCTGCAACTCCAGTTGTGCTTTGGCCTTCCTGATTACACCCCTGCATACTCGAACAATATTTTTATACTCCTCCCTAGTCATCTGTCCAAGTTTCCACTGCTTGTCAGCTTCCTTTTTGTGGATGCTTTCCTTTAATGCTGTAGCAGTTAGCTACTCTGAACCAGTGAGGGATCCTGCCTCTATAAAAGCCAAGCAAATAGCTCTGCAAGGGTGCATGATGAGAACATTTCCCTCGCTACCCACCAGAAGAAACTTGGACACGTCAGTTACATGAACAACACATTCTAGGGACAAAAATAAGGCCTAGAAATCATGACTCTGAAGATGGTTTAGGGACATTCTTAATGCTGGGGGGTTTCAATAACTTGCTGCTTTAATTCTGCCCTGGGATTGAGGTACAAAGTGGGAGAGCTGGGGAAATTTGTTTTCCCTGATAACTAAAAAGCCCTAATCTGGCTGGCATGGAGGTGGTCACGGCCGATGTTCACAAGACGTTATCGCACCCCTCAGCACTCTGCATTTGTTGGTGATGGCTCCACAGGTGTCTTTCAGCCACTGCTGGAGGAGATCTCCAGCTTCCTTCATAACCAGCATGGTGGGGGCTGCTCCCCTGGCAGGTAGTGAGTTCAGTTCCAAACTGGGGGTGGAGACCCCTCCTCCAGCCTTGGGGTGGGGGGTGGGGCAGGAGGAAGTCCCTGCTACACTGTTATCAGGCACAATCAGCGTTATCAGCAGCAACCCTGATCAGCAACACCCAGCCCCAGCACCCTCCTTCCCTGTGGGCTCTGGCTGATCCTCACATGCAACACGGGGCCACTCCCAGGGGCCACACGTCCAGGCAGCTCCCGGGGCCTGTGCGCCAGCACTGTGCTCAGTCTCTCAGCCTGCTGCTGCTGCACATCCTCTCCTGCTGCTCTCGCTGTCTCTTATTCCCAGGACAGCTCGAGCCGGGGAGCCGGGGTGGGATTTCCTGCCATCTCTCTACCAGCCAGGGCGCTGCGAAGCCAGCAAATTGCCCCAAATTTCATGGTGCCTTACGGAGCTGCGTGCTTCGTATGCGGCAGCGCCGGTGGCCAGCCCCATCCCCCAGCTGGCCCCCCTGTGTGGAGCCCTATGGGGGTACGGAGCCTGGGACAACTCCCTCTGCCCTGCCCCGCCCCTTCCCGCCCCCACTTTCCACCCCTTCTCCCAAGCCCCCTCCCCCAGCAACGGACACGGCCCAGGGGATTAGCGGGGGCCTGGCGCTGGCAGCAAGGGTCAGGCATACTCCTGCACTCAGAGGCAGAGGCGGGAGGCACAGCAACCCAGCCCCAGGCCCGCTCCACTCCGCTGTTGCTCCACTTTCTGCCGCCAGTGAGTGCAAGGGGGAGGGGGAGGGGGCGGGCCCCTCCCCCAAACCCTCTCCCACGAGCGACACGGCTGGGGCGGGGGGAGCGGAGTGGGCTGGGGCCTAACCCTAACCCTAAGCAGCCACACACAGCTCCTGCCTCCACGCCCCGCAGGCCTTGAGCACAGCCCAGAACCTCCGCGAGGGGCGGGGGGGAGCAGGTGCTCGGGCTGAGTAGGGCACCATAATTGGTAGGGACGGGGCTGGAGACCAGTGTCTCCTAGGTGCTCGCCCCAGGCCAGTCAGGGTTCCAGCATAGCCCTGCAGCTGAGCCGTGGGGCAGGGCTGCACACACCTCCCTTCTGGGACATGCCTGGCCCCAGTGCCCCAGGAACCATCCCCTGAACATACGACATTATCACATCTGAAAGGATCACAAGGAAATGGTCTGGGGACATCCCCTCAGTGGCTAAGCCGCCCTCAGCTCTGCTGTGTCAGCCAGCGAAGGGGAAACCCCTTATTGTGCCTCTGAGAGCCCTGGCATGGCTTTGAGATTCACCCTGCAGCCCTCGGGGCCAGGGGCCATCACTGAGGGTCTACTCTCCAATACGGGCCCCTTTACTTAGTGAAGGTTCAGGGATCGCTCTCTGCCCTCCACGCAGGCTACTGAGACCAGGGCTTGCTTCCTCCACCCTGTCCCTGGCCTCAGAGCCCTCCAGCAGCTTCATCTCGCAGAGTCCCCATGGCCATGGCTGGCTGCCTTTGCCACACAGCAGATTAACTTTGTGGTAGCCCATCCAGAGTGGGGCTGGGAGGGAGCTGCCCCACAGGCATAGCAGGCTAATCCTATGAGTACATATACGGGGGGAGGTATAATGTGCATGCTGCTGAATTCACACCCCAGCCCTCTGTGCAGATGTCATGCTGTATCCTAGAGTGTCAAATACAGCCAGACCCCACTGGAAACCAGAGGTGTGACTCAATGGGAGGACCTTTGTGGGGTGGCAGGACACCAGAACAACCAGACCCTGTGGTGGACCCCAAACAAGTGCTGGGAGGAAAACAGATGTGAGTAAAAGTTTCTGCCTGAGCCCCATCAGTCTGCCTGTAACCTGAGCTGGAACAGACACCAAAGGTGGTCTGGGATGCTGGCTGCAGGGTCTTGGAGGGTATTCTGTTTGAGGTGTTCTTGGGGAATGATGGAAGGGGGTTAACTCCAGAGAGCTCAGATGCAAACATGCCAAGACCAGATCCAGTGGCCAAAGGGTGAGCTCTACCCTGTCTGGGGCTACTAAGCCAGTGCTGGCTGTGTCTGTGGTCAAAATTCCTGCCAGGAGTGGGGAAACTGAGGCACAGCTGCACAGTGTGGTGGGTCAGAACTCTGGGCGTGGGGAAAGGCAGGATGGTAAAGAGTAGAGTCTATATCAAGGGTGGCCAAACTGTGGCTTGCGAGCCGCAGGCGGCTCTTTTACATTTTGGAGCTCCCCATGTTCCCCCCATTCTCCACCTACCAGCAGGGCCGGCTCCAGGTTTTCTGCTGCCCCAAGCGGCAAAAAAAAAGCCGTGGCAGCGCGATTGCGCCGCTCCACTCTTCGGCGGCAATTCGGCGGCTGGTCCTTTGTTCCGAGAGGGACTGAGGGACCCGCCACCGAATTGCCGCCAAAGACCCGGACGTGTCGCCCCAATAGCGGACGGAGTGCTGCCCCTTGGTATTGGGCGCCCCAAGCACCTGCTTCTTTAGCTGGTGCCTGGAGCCGGCCCTGCCTACCAGACTGGAAGCAACAAGCTCAGGGCTTCCCGGTGGTGGGGTTGTGGGGCTAGGAGTTTCTGCCAGAGACGACTGGTGCCTGCTGAGACGGGGGGAGGGGAGGGGAACAATTTAAAGGTTTGGCCCCCACAGCAGCTTGAGTCACGCCCCCCCTTACCTCGCTGCAGCTCCCAGGTCCTAGCTCTCCATGGAGAGGCAGCGGCAAACAGCTGGGAGCTGCAGGGAGGGGCAGCTGCTTTGGCTACTGTCCCTCCCCATGGCTGCAGCTCCCTGCTTGCCAGCTCCATGTGCCCCATGTGCCCCCCCATGCATCACCTCTGCCAGGGAGGGGAGTCTTGGGGTTTCAGCCTTGGCAGGCACGCCCCGCTCTCAAACTTCTGAAGATTGTTGCATGTGGCTCAGAGGGTCAGTACGTTTGGCCACCCCAGGTCTATGTTTTCCTGGTGATCAGTCATGATGTAATGGTACCTGAGGGAGTGGGGGCAGGAGCACAGCTCACCTCTCCCCAGCACCTCGGGGGGAAGTGGGGAGATTCCACATCACTCCAGCATGGGGGCTGCACTTCTCACAGCACTGCCATTCCCGGACCCATTCTGTAGGGACTGCACCACTCCTGGTGCCCATCCAATCAGTTAGTATCAGGTGACAAGGGTGTATGGGGGGGCATGAACTGTGCACCCGTTCGCCACTTCCATGGGATAACCAGGGTGCTTGGGAACAGCCCTGGCTGTAATGGTTCCATTGTACTGTGTTCTGGGATGATCAGTGGGACTGAATTAATAAACAGTATCAACAAACACATTTCTTTATGCGTGCTGCTGAGAATATCTCAGATTAGTGCTAAGGTGGGAAATTTACAAATCCAGTTTACCTGTTATTAATTAGACCCATTTTTAACTGGTTGTGTTTCTATCATCTTGGACAAGGCACATCAGTCATGTGAGTTTCACCTTTATTGTCACTTTCACTGTCAGTCCTGGATGTCACTGGGCCTCAAACCCAGCAGTGGGGTTTGTAGTTGTTTATAAGCAAGTGTTTACATGGTAGAATCATAGACAGTTTATATCCTTACAGTGGGAGCTTCGAAAGACTATGCTGAATAATACAGCAGACAGGGCTGCTCTTTGGGGACCATATGTGTGAAGTGGAATTCCTCGGATGTCCTGTGGGATGGGGTTGTGCACCCCACCTAGAGATTCAGCCTTTGAGGCTTCGCCCTGAGTGAGGACCATTTGTCTGCTGTTCACATGTTATAGGCAGACAGGTCAAAGACCCAGCCTGGATTCCCCAGGGACCCACAGACAAAGAAAGGACTTTTGGATAAACAGCCTGAGTTGAAGCTGACTCAGGGCCTTCTTCCTGATCCAGCAAACGGACAGGACCCCTGGTCCACAGAGGGCCCCAATCCTTAGGGAAGGGTTGAAAGCACTTGGCCTGCTGAGGCCCCATAAGACTGGGTGCTAGTTCTGAGCTGAGGCTGTTGTGAACTCATCACCACACAAGAGACCGCTTTGGAGGGGGGGTATGGAAGGACTCTCCTGCCAGAGCGAATGTTGGAGACATTTGGGGAGATCTCTGGTGAACTTATTAGCATGCGGGTCATTCTTTTATTGTTCTTAATATGTTTTCTCCGTAATGCTTTTACCTTCAGAATCAGTGTGCTGTGCAGTAACGTGTAACAGCTGGCAATTACTCTATTCTTAATCTTGGTAGAGAAAGCAAGCAGGCCCACTTAGACAGACTGTCTTTTGCTGGTAACTAGACAGTGGAGGCAGGGACCTGTTCAGCCTGGAGATACCCCACTCAGGAGGGAGAGAGATGTAGGTCTCCACCCCAAGAAAGGCGATGGCGAGGGAGACAGAAGCTTGAGAGCGGGTGCCCTTGCTGAGCCACGGCGGGGAAACACAGGTGCGGATCTCTGAACTGTGACAAAGCCCTGATAGTAATTTCATCTAGACCAGCTTTCCCTAGTTTGCTTATGAGAATGTCATGTGGGATTGTGTCAAAAGCCTGACTAAAATCAAGATGTATCACGTCTGCTGCTTCCCCTCTCCACTAAGCCAGTAACCCTGTCAAAGAAGGCAAATCCATGTTGGCTATTCCTTATAACCCTATTATCTTTTAAGTGCTGACAAACTGTTTGATAATTTGTTCCAGTATCTTTCCAGGTATCAAAGTCAGGCTGACTAGTCTGTAACCCCCCAGGTCCTTTTTGTTCCTCCTTTTAAAGATAGGTTCTCTGTTTGCCCTTCCCCACTCTTTTGGGATCTCACCTGTCCTTCATTCATTCTCAAAGATACTTGCTAATGGCTCCAATATTGCTTCAGCTAGTTCCTGAAGCTCCCTTGGGTGAATTTCATCAGGCCCTGCCGACTTGAATACATCAAACTTATCTAACTTTACTTTAATCTGTCTTTCCCCTAGTCTGGCTTGTGGTCTTTTGCCCTGATTAATATTAATTGTGTTAAGCATCTGGTCACAATTAACCTTTTTAGAGAAGACTGAAGCAAAATAGGCATTGAACATCTCAACCTTCTTGGTGTCCTCTGTTATTAGCTCTCCTGCCCTGCTAAGCAGTGGATCTACACATGCCTTTCTCTTACTCTTGCTCCTAATGTATTTATAGATTCTCTTCTTATTACCTTTTATGTCCCTTGCCGGGTGTAACTCATTTTGAGCCTTAGGCTATGTCTACACTACACAGCTTTTAGCAACATGTCTGTGTTGTTACAGCCGTGCTGCTAAAAATTGCTCAGTGTAGCTGCTGTTTGTCCGCTCTCCTGCTGACAAAAAACTTCCACCCCCCACGAGCGGCATTTGTGTTGTCAGCAGGAAAGCGTTCCTACCAACAACGCACTGTTCACACTGGCACTTGTCATAGCAAAACATTTGTCTTTCAAGGTTTTTTTTTTAACACCTCTGAAAGACAAAAGTTTTGTCATTCAATTGCCAGTGTAGACATAGCCTTAGCCTGTCTGATTTTGTCCCTACATACTTGTGCTGTTCTTTTTTATTCCTCCTTAGCAACTCATCCATGTTTCCACTTTCTGTAGTATTCCTTTTTTATTTAAATTTCATTAGCGAGCTCCTGAGGAAGCCATATTGGTCTTTTGCTATTTTTCCTCTCTTTGCTTCATATCCAGGTAGTTTGCTGCTGTGCCTTTTAATACTGTCTCTGAGAAACTGCCAGCTCCCCTGAACTCCTTTTTCCCTTAGATTTTCTTCCCATGGTACCGTACCTACCACTTCTCTGAATTTGTTAAAGTCTCTTAATTTGTTAAAGTCTGCTTGTTAGAAGTCCATTGTCCTTATTCTGCTGCTCCCACTCCTTCCTTTCCTCAGAATCATGAATCATGAATCACAGGGTAAGAAAGGACCGCAAGGGTCATCTAGTCTAACCTCCTACCAAGTTGCAGGATTTGTTGTGTCTAAACCATCGAAGATGGTTGGCCTATCATTGAATGATCACTTTCACCCAAGTTCCTTTCCACCTGCAGATTCACAACCAATTCATCCCTCTTAGTCAGAATGCAAAATTGTAGTTGTTTCTCTACATCAGCCTTACGAAGAAGAAGAAGTCAGAATCAAATCTAAAATGGCTGTCCACTGATTACTGCCACCACCATCGGAAACAAGAAGTTGTCCCAAACACATTCCAATAACTTATTGGAGACTTTGTGTTTTGCCATATTCGCTTTTCTAACAGATGGCTGGGTAGTACAAGTCCCCCATTATCACCAGGTCTTTTGTTTTCAATACTTCTGTTATTTGTTCTAGAAATGCTTCATCCACTACTATTGTTGTTATTTTATTATTGTGGAAACATTTCTTTTGGCCTTATGTTTTGTTTACCTTTCTGCTATAGGTACAACCTATTGCTGTGACTTCAAACGGGCAGCAGAGGGTGCTGCAGGCAAAGTCATAGGTAGACCAGCAGTAAGTGGAGGCAGATGTCTTTCATTATTTGGGTTTAATTTCCAAGGCTCCTTGGCATCCTCAATGGATGTTCAAAAAGGCCCGGAAAACATGGGGCTTTGAAACACACTGGATTTCAAATTATGAGTTTAAATGTAATATCTATCCCCACACACCCCCTCCCATCTATCTATCTATCTATCTATCTATCTATCTATCTATCTATCTATCTATCTATCTATCTATCTATCTCCATACACCCTATCTATCTATCTATCTATCTATCTATCTATCTATCTATCTATCTATCTATCTATCTCTCTATCTCTCTATCTCTCCCCATACACCCCCTCTATCTATCTATCTATCTATCTATCTATCTATCTATCTATCTATCTATCTATCTATCTATCTATCTATCTATCTATCTATCTATCTATCTTGCAGTGTCCTTACTCAGTACTAACTCCTTGATTTCAATGGGAGTTTCACCTGAGCGAACCTTGGGGTCCCGGTCACATCCCAACATGTATGGGCAGAAGGTCCCCTCCATGCTCCGATCTCCCTGTTTGGCTCAGCTCCTTCCCCATCACAATTCCCCACTTCTTCCCAGGCCCTGTGGATGGTTCTTCCCGGAGCAGATGGGCAAGTGGAAAGCATCGCCCCTTGCTGGCTCTCCAGAGACCAGCCTCTCCCTCCTGTCCCCTGTGGTGGAGATCTCCTTTAAAGGAGATCTTTGACGCAAGTGCAGGCAGGGGAGTCCCAGGGAGCATGGTTCTGGAGCCAGGGTGCCAAGGAGCAGGCTGAGCTGCTGCATAGACATGGTGCCTTCCTAGACTCATAGATCCTAAGGCCAGAAGGGATCGCTGTGATCGACTGGTCTCTTGTATAGCACAGGCGGGAGGATTTTCCTGAATTAAGCCCTGCTGGAACTACAGCAGATCTCCACCCAATCCTAAAAATGGCCAGAGATGGAGAATCCACCTCAACCCTTGGGAAATTGGTCCAGCAGTTAATTGCCCTCCCTGATGAAAACGTGAGCCTTCTTTCCAGTCTGCATTGCAGGCAGCCCCAGCCTCAGTCTGAATCCCTGGGCTCAGTGGGGTCGGTGAGGCTTGTTCCACTTTCCCAATGGACCACGTGGGAGACCCTCTCTGAGATTTCCTCCCCCTTGCCCATGGGAGGGGCAATCCAGGTGTGTCCCTATTTCAGTAATTGCCACCAGCTGCCACTAGCTCCTGGCCTGCTTCCTCCAGCCCTTGCAGTTCACCGCCTTCTGTCTCCGATCCGAACGGTTTGGCCTCCCTTCCCCTCTATGTTCCGAGTCCCTTAATGCATTCCAGGCATTTTCCATTCTCTTGTCTCGTGGGTTATTTTTTGATGTTGCTCTTTGCGTCTCTTTCCAAATGGATCTGTGACTATCAGCTGGAGCCAGCATTCCAGTTCTCCCTCCCACCCCCACCCCAGTCCTGCCTCACCTCATCACTCCTGCATAAGCTCTGAAATCTCCAAGGAAGAGGCCAGGCTGAAAACTTTTTCCCAACCCTAACGAGCAGTTTCCCTTTGATTTGCTTTGAACGCCAGCTTCCTTCTTCACTCCACATTCTTTGTTGCCAAGTGAAATCTGTTTGTAGCTTTTGCGTGCACCTTCCAAATCTGCAAGGTCCAACTTCCTCGGCTTTGGTTGGCTCGGGGGGAAGTTGATCACAAACACACTTGGATTCCCCATGTGAGCTGTTCCTTGCCAGCTGTTCCAGCCTTTACTATTTCAAACAAATATTTAACTCAAGGGTAAACATTTCACAAACTGCTGTTCTGCATCAGGCTTGCAGGATGATATTCCACACCATGGCTGTGGGCTCGTCAAGAACTCTCTCCTTGTGGGAATATAGACGTGCGGTAAAATGACACACACCTGGCAATGCATCCCTTGGAGAATGGAATGAGGCAGGGGTCCCCTGGGTCAATAGTACACATGTAATTAAATCAGTATCAGAATGCGTATGCACAAGAGAGCTGAATGAAGGGTGAATGGGACTCCCTGCTCCCCGCTGGGAGAGGCTGGGACTGGAGTAGCTGGGAGCTCCCCCCACAGCCAGCGCTCCTGCCCCACTCCCCACAGCGCCCCCGGCTGGGAGTTCCCCACAGCCAAGCCCCATTTCCCCACCCCATGGCTGCTTGCAGAGGTTGCAACAACAGATTGCAAATTCACTAACTGAAACAATAAGAAAGGACAATAAAGGGTGTCTCTTTAAGCACCTCCATCCCCAGTCCTGCATTGCTGCCCTCTGCTCCTCCCCTGTGGGCCTGGCGCTGCCCTCCTGCTCCCATGCCTGGCAGACAGTTTCGCTGGGAGTCTGGTTAGCACCCGGAAGCGAATGCCGAGGCCAGTGTCCCCACAGCCAGGCACACACCATCCTGAATTTCCTATTGCTCCTCGTGCAGCCTGGGTAATTGGAAACAGATTTTCTGGCTCGGGTGGGGAGGTTTCTGTCTGAAATGCAGCCGTCGTTCCCCGTGCAGGGCCTTTGTGCTCCTGCCCTTCCTCTCTGCAAGGTTCATCCAGCCTGAGATACACCCAGCAAACCCTTCGAGAGCCTCCCACTCCGGGCTTATTGATTAAGGATAAACTCAACATTAGCAATAGCCCAGCTGGATCACAGCCTTGGGGTGGATGCTTTGGGGGGAGAGTTTCCCCCTGGGGTAGGGCTTTGCATATCTGCTTTGTGGTGTGCTCCGGGGCATCGAATCCTTCCATTCCACCCCTGGCCTAGCACAGCTTGGGTCGGCAACTCCAGACACCGAAGGACAAGTAAGGGCAGGTGCAGAACACAGGGCTAGGTGAAGGGTCTGGTGTGCACATCCTAACCTCGTCCATATAGAGCCCCCTGATCTATATGGCAGTCCATGGGCCGCCTTCTGGTCCATAGAGAATTCAGAAGCAGGGGGTGCAGCATGTCATGCAAATGTGACTGTGGATGATCAGAATATCACACAGGAAGATCGGGATGACCTTGAAGACTGGAGTGACGGAAATGGGATGAAATGTAACAGTACGAAGTGCAAGGTCTTAGGGTCTAACAATAAGAATTTTTGCTGTAAGCTGGGGACTCATCAGTCAGAAGCAACAGAGGAGGAGAGAGACCTGGGTGTGGGTCGATCACAGGATGACTACGGCCACCAATGTGATGCTGCTGTGAAAAAGGCAAATGAGACCCTTTCTCAGGTGAGGTATTTCCAGCAGAGATAGAGAAGCGTTAATACCATGGCCGGAGTGACGGAAGCTCCCTAAAAGTGGGAGGGGGGCCACCAGCACCCGAACGATGGCCACACCCTCTGGTGCTGCCCAGTCCCCCACGAAGCCCTGCTCCCTTGCGCCACCATTTCCCCCCAGGCCCCGCTCCCTCGCGCCGCCATTTCCCCCGAGGCCCCGCTCCCTCACACCGCCATTTCCCCCGAGGCCCCGCTCCCTCACACCGCCATTCCCCTCGAGGCCCTGCTCCCTCGCGCTGCCATTCCCACCGAGGCCCTGCTCCCACGCGCCGCCATTTCCCCAGAGGCCCCGCTCCCTCGCGCCGCCATTTCCCCAGAGGCCCCGCTCCCTCGCGCCGCCATTTCCCCCGAGGCCCCGCTCCCTCGTGCCGCCATTTCCCCCGAGGCCCCGCTCCCTCGCGCCGCCATTTCCCCCCCGAGGCCCCGCTCCCTCACGCCGCCATTTCCCCCGAGGCCCCGCTCCCTCGTGCCGCCATTTCCCCCGAGGCCCCGCTCCCTCGCGCCGCCATTTCCCCCCCGAGGCCCCGCTCCCTCGCGCCGCCATTCTCACTGAGGCCCCGCTCCCTCGCGCCGCCATTCCCACCGAGGCCCCGCTCCCACGCGCCGCCATTCCTCCTGAGGCCCCGCTCCCTCGCGCCGCCATTCTCACTGAGGCCCTGCTCCCTCGCGCCGCCATTTCCCCAGAAGCCCCGCTCCCTCGCGCCGCCATTTCCCCAGAAGCCCCGCTCCCTCGCGCCGCCATTCTCACTGAGGCCACGCTCCCTCGCGCCGCCATTCCCCCTGAGGCCCCGCTCCTTCGTGCCGCCATTCCCCCCGAGGCCCCGCTCCCTCACGCCGCCATTTCCCCCCCGAGGCCCCGCTCCCTTGCGCCGCCATTTCCCCCGAGGCCCCACCTTCGTACTGTCCATTGCCCCGAGGTCCCACCCCCTCATGCTGCCCATTCCTCCTAAGGTCTTGCTGCCTTGTGCTGCCATTTCCCCCGCAGCCCCGCCCTCGTACCGCCCATTCCCCCCAAAACCCCACCCGCACTCGCTCCTCTCTGCCCCCTCCCCCACTCGCTCGCCCTTACTGATGGTAAAAAGTGGGAGGGCCATGGCCCTCCTTGCCCCGCTGTTCCGGCACTCCTGGCCATCGTACAAGGCACCGGTGAGACCTCACCTGGAACACTGTACAATTCTGGCCACCAATATTCAAGAAAAGTGAATTCAAACTGGGACCGGTGCTGAGAAGGGCTGCTAAGATGATCAGGGGTATGGAGAGCCAAACTTATGGGGGAAGACGGGAAGAGCTGGGCTTGTTTAGTCTGGCATACCAAAGGCGGAGAGGGGATCTGATTGCTCTCTCTAAATACATCAGGTTTGAACACCAGGAAGGGCAAAGAGCTATTGACGCTGAAGGACAATGTTGGCACAAGAACAAATGGGGATAAACTGGCTATGAATAAATTCAGGCTGGAAATTAGAAGGTTTCTAACTGCCAGAAGGTTCTGGAACAGCTTCCCCAGAGGAGCTGTGGAGCAAACAACTTAATACGTTTTAAGAGAGAGCTGGACACATTTATGAGTGGGATTGTATGACCGGGTTTCTTGTGATGGGTGGGCAGAGCTCGGCAGCTCAGGGGTCCCTTCTAGTTTATATCTTATGTTTCCAAAAGCTCATGCTTCAGGGCTTCAAGCGGTCACCGGCAGGAGTCAGGAAGGGATTCCCTCTCCCCCCCCACAGTGTATTCTGGGATTTGGGGCGGGGTTGGGTCTCTTTCCTCTGAAGCATCAGAGATGGCCATGGCTGGAGATAGGCCATTGGCCGGGGAGGGCCAGGGCTCTGAGGCAGGGCTGGCTTTAGGAAGTGCGGGGCCCAATTTGAACATTTTTGGTGGGGCCCCGGCAGGGATGACTCACCCGGAGGCGCTCCGGGTCTTCCGCAGCACTGATGGACCGGCTGCCGAAGACCCGGTAGGGAACCGCCCGGTGAGTACATCCCCCCCTCCATCCGACCCCCATGGGGGCGGAGCGTTCAGGGGAGGAGGGGGTGGGGAGCTGGGGCCGGGGGCGGGGCGGACAGCTGCTGGAGCTTGGGAACCGGCTCCAGCTCACCACTGGGTGCGGGGCCCTCTTAGGCGCGGGGCCCGATTCAGGGGAATCGGTGGAATTGGCCTAAGGCCGGCCCTGCTCTGAGGTGACGGTCTCTCTCTCAGGTGCTTGGCTGGCTGGTTCTTGCTCATAGCTCAGGGTCTAACTGTTAATCATAGTCATAGAATCATAGATTCCAAGGCAAACAGGGACCACTGTGATCATCTAGTCCAGGGGTCGCAAACTCAAATGACCTCGAGGGCCACATGAGGACTAGTACATTGGGACGAGGGCCGCATTTACTGACACCTCCCCCCGCCGCCGCCCTCGGCCCCGCCCCCACTCCACCCCTTCCATGAGGCCCCGCCCCTGCCCCGCCTCTTCCCACCCCTTCCCCGCCCCCATTCCAACCCCTTCCCCGAAATCCCCACCCCAAATCTGCCCCCTCCCTGCCCCCAGGGGGCACAGGAGGGGTGTGGGGTGCAGTGGGGGCTCAGAGCAGGGGGTCGGGGTGCGGCAGGGGACTCAGCGCAGGGGGTCGGGGTACAGCAGGGGGCTCAGGGTAAGGGGTTGGGGTGCAGGGTGCAGCAGGGGGCTCAGGGCAGGGTGTCGGGATGTGGGGTGTGGCGGGGGCTCAGGGCAGGGGGTCGGGGTGCAGGAGGAGTGCGGGGGGTGGGCTCCGGCCCGACCCGCACCAGGGGCAGGGCAGGCTCCCTGCTTGCCTGCCTGCCCTGCCGCCATGTCGCACCAGGAAGCAGCTGGAACCTGGGGGAGGAGGGGCGCAGGGGTATGTGTGGCTGTTGCTTCAGGCACCACCCCCAGCAGTTCCCATTGGCCGGGAATGGGGAACTGTGGCCAATGGGAGCTGCTGGGGGCGGTGCCTGAAGCAACAGCCACACACACCCCTGCGCTCCTCCTCCCCCAGGTTCCAGCTGCTTCCTGGTGCGACGCGGCGGCAGGGCAAGCAAGCAGGGAGCCTGCCCTGCCCCCGGTGCTGGTCGGCCAGGTAAACGTCGGGGGCCGGGAGGAGCTCGCGGGCCGCATGCGATAGCCCTGCGGGCCACGTGTTTGAGACCCCTGATCTAGTCTGACCTCCTGTAGAGCATAGGCAGAGACCTGCCCCACAGTAATTCCTTGAGCAGGTCTGTTAGAAAAACGTCCTAGCTTGATTTATAAATTGTCTGTGATGGAGAATCCCCCACGACATTTGGTCAGTTGTCCCAATGGTTAATTACTTGCACTGTTAAAGATGTATGCCTTGTTTCCTGTCTAAATTTGTATAGCTTCAAGTCACCCTGAACTTTCTCTTTGTTAAGCTAAATGGACTGAGCTCTTTGAGTCTGTCACTAAGACCTGGTTTCTTATCCTTTAATCATTCTGATGGCTCTTCTCTGAATGCTTTCCAATTTATCAACATCCTTCTGGAATGGTGGACACCAGAACTGGACAGGATTCCAGCAGTGGTTGCACCAGTGCCAAATACAGAGGTAAAATCCAAGGATGACATTAGCCCTTTTGGCCACAGCGTCACACTGGGAGCTTGTGTTCAGCTCATTATCCATCACAGCCCCCAAATCTTGTTCAGAGTCACTGCTTCCCAGAGTAGAGTCGGGGTGGGGTCTGGAAGGAATTTCCCCCTAGGTCAGCTTGGCAGGAACCTTTGGGGGTGGGGGGGTGGGTTCCACCTCCTCTGCAGCGTGGGGAGCGGGTCACTTGCCAGGATTATCTGGGTGTATCTCACTCAATCAATTTCCTGCCATCAGGGGCGGCCCTAGACTAGCTGCCAGCCACTGGTGCCCTAGGCGAACCATACAATCGGCGCCCCCACCCCCAAGCCCCAAGTGCAGATCTAGGCTGAGGTTTTTGGTAAAGTGGGAAACATTTTGCCCCTTTTTTCCTTTTAATATTTTTTAAGCGTTTTTTTTTTAAACAGAGGCTTAATTATTCTGTTTGTCCATCCATCCGTCTGTCCAAACAATCTTTCTGAGATCAGATAAAATAGAGACACAAAATTTTCAGAATAGATTTGTACATGACAGCTAGATGATATTTCAGTCCAATTTCAAATAAAAATGCATTAAAAATCATCCATTACGCTATACTGCTTTAACTGCCATTACCACCACATCCAATATAGAAAGAAATAAGAAAACTCTTCAGTGAACTTTAACCTGTATTTACAAAACACTCCACATAAAAAACACTCTGTGCTCTTAAAACATTACTTTTCTTGTTTTAAGTTTTGAAAATTCAGTCACTAGTTCTTTTAGATCCAGTTTTCCAGCATTTCATGCTCTATTGACATTGTGGCAACTCCAACAAGTCTCTCTTGCACCATTGTTGAACGCAGATGTGTTTTTATCAATTTTAACTTTGAGAAGCTACGTTCCCCACTAGCTATGGAAACTGGCAAAGTTAAAAGAATGCGTAGAGCTATAAAAATTTTTGGAAAACTGTGTGTGAGTTTATTTTCACAAACAAACTTCAGGACTTCTTCAGGAGTGGAATGTTTCTTAAGTCGTCTTGAAAAAGCCCGAACCTCACTACACAAATCTGTAGCATCAATGTCTTTTGAATTTTCATGAGTCAATGCCGATTCCAGTTTTATACAAAATTCTCTTATCTGTTTTGCTGTTTTCTTTTGCAAGCTGTGGATATCATATAGAAAGCCAAATACTGACTCTAGCTGCTGCATCTGTTGAAATCTTTCATCAATCAAGTGAATAGCAGTATCAAAGACTGCAAAGTAGAAATTCACTTTGAACCTTTGTTTTGGTTTCTGAATGGGTGTGTCTCGACCTTCATACGAAAACTGCTGTTTCTTTTGCTGAATGCGAACTGGGTCTAGTTCAAATTCTGTTGGAAAGTCTATTTCTTCAGCAAGCTCAAGAGAATCTACCAGTGTTCTTTCGAACCCATCATCACTTCAGAATTCCTCCAGAATATTTTTAGTTTGCTGCAGTTTTTGAATAGCAGAATGTATGTTCAAGTTCTTTTCCTGAAGCTGCTTACTAGTGAGGTTAATCTCGAAAAGGATATTATACGACAAAATAAGTGAAGTCACAAATTTGAACTTGGAAAGGCCATTTGCCACGTGCCGTATTGCCAGATGATCCAGTAAAGGTAGTATCATCAGAAATTTCAATTAGGGCATCATAAATGTTTCCAAGTTCATAGCGAAGAGGCTTCAAAGCATCAATGCGACTCTCCCATCTTGTCTGACTAAGTGGTTTCACAATTAGAGAACTCACATAGCGAGTAAGAATCTCCTAACGGTGTGTTGAGTCTGAGAAAAACACATAAACACGTTGCAGCAGGTCAAAGAAACTACTTGCCTCCAAACAGCATCTAGCAGCATCATTGACAACCAAATTCAGAGAATGCGCACTGCAAGGAACGAAAAAGGCCCTAGGATTGATTTCCATCATTCTCCTTTGCACACCATTGTCTTTACCCTTCATATTACTCCCATTATCATAGCCTTGGCCACATAAGTTTTCAACAGATAATGACATTGTTTCAAGCTCTTGTAGAATAGTTTCAGTCATAAATGCTCCAGTCGTCTCCTTCAGTGGTACGAAACCCCAAAAATGTTCCTTTATGAGCACTTCAACATTATCTTCATCTGCAGACTTTTCCATATCCACAAAACAAATGATCATCATCATTTGTTCAACATGACTCACATCTGGTGTACAGTCCAGTATTATTGAAAAGTATTTTGCAGAATGGGCAGCTTCTACAATTTTCTTTTTAATGGCATTTGCTAAGATTTGAATCAGTTCATGCTGCATATTTTTTCCTAAGCAATGAACCTGTGTTTCATGATCAGTTATTTTACGTAGATGCTCCTTCATGACTGGATCAAACAAAGCTAGGTATTCAACAAATTTTTAAAAGTTTCCATTACCTGGAGTGTATAATTTTTCATTTTTACTGCGGCTGCGGAATGCTAAATTTTGCCCACGAGAACTCTCACTAAAGCAATCAGACGCTCTAATATTTGTTGCCAATATTCTTCTTTTTCCTTGATCACACGTAAATTTTTTTCGATAGTTTTCCCTTTTTTCAATTGTAATTCAAGTTCTTTCCAATTTTGAAAACATTCCAAACGTTCTGTACTTCTTTCATGTGAAGAGAGAATTGAAGATATGTTTTTGCAGCCCTTCGAACCATTTTCAGTAAGTGATGTACCAATTGCTTGATTTCTAAACAACTTGCAGCAAAAGCAAAACACAGAGTCCTTTGACACTGAATATTGTAACCAGTTTCGATGAATTTCTTCCCCATTAATGAGTTTCCTCTTGTAATGCTGAGCAGATAATTTTCTTTTATTTCCATCCTTAGGGAAGGGAAATTCATGAACTTGTTCGGGTCCATGTCCCATGAGAATTTGCTGCACACTGTCCTCACATCTGGGCCATGAAGCTGGGTCCCCATACTGTACCTTGTTTGTAACTTCCTCATCCTTTCTTCATTCTACTTCGTTTACTTCAATTTCTGCAGGTGTCTCTGAAGGTGAATACATTTTCTCCACTTCCACATCAGTCTGATGCTGTGAGCTGCCTTCATCTAGACGTAAGTTTCCATCAGCTTGAGTTTCCAAACTGCTTTTTTGTGGACGTGAGCTACGCTCATCTCGAAGTAATATACCTTCATCTTGATGTTCCAAACTGCTTCCATGCGGATGTGAGCTAACCTCCTCTCCAAGTAAAATTCCTTCATCTGGATGCTGTGAACTGCTTCCATCTTTATTTCGATAAAAGAGAAGATATTTCAGGAAGGATCCCTGCTGTTTTGCTTGGTCCTTTTCCTTCTCAGCCTTTCGTTTACAATACTCAGCTCCTGAGGGTTTTCTTTTTCCTCTTTCTGCCATGGGGCATTTGAATATTGTTATGTACTGTGCTCCGGACTACAAGCATTATAGCGTTAAGGACGGCTGACACACCCACCACATGGTTGGCAATTTAAACCACATTGCAACTATCCCAACACGTCTTTTCACTGCTTAAAGGTTCAATGATTAGTAACATACACCTCACTTACCTATTAAAACAGTGAGTTACAGCATTTACACGGAAACAAAATGACCTTTTTCGACGTTATAACCCGACACCGGTTGTTTGGAAAGTAATCCCCTTCCTCACGGTTACCTGCTTGGAGTGTGACATCATCACTTTCGTAGTCTATTAAGCGTTAACGCTGTTACTTTTCTTTTATGGACCTTATTTATTACATGTGAACCAGTTATAACAAAGAAAAGTTCATAATTATACAGCCTGATAATAACGCTAAGGTTTAATCACGCTTAAAGATACTCACATTTTGGATTTATAATGCTGAAAGACATTATTCTTTATTCTTGAGCACCACGAAACACAATTTTCCACAGTATTCGCTCGATTCTTAACCATCTACCTGCAACGTGTGTTAAAATGACTGTTTGACATGTATCAACTCGTGATATCTACATGAATTTCCAGCTATGCGACCTTGATGTATATTTGAGTGAGGTGTCACTAGCATTGCAGCTCTTGCCGCGGGCGGGTGTGTTTCATTGTGGCTGAGTTATTGGTTATCAAAATTGCGGAGTGGGTCATCTTGACCCTACGTCACAAATTGAAAAAAAAATTCGCTAAAATATTATTTATTTTTGCAGTAAATAAAAGATTTGACATATTAATAAATTCTCAGAAATGTAGAGAAATGAATTATAATTCATATTCCCTCCGTACGCACACGGGAATTGAAATAATGACAGCTTCGTTATTTGATTTGTATGTTTTTCATCTTTTTCATTTTTGTGTCATTTTTTTTTAATTTGATTTTTTTCCTCGAATTTGGCGCCCCATTTAACTTGGCACCCTAGGCGACCGCCTAGTTCGCCTATATGGACGGGCTGCCCCTGCCTGCCATTGCGGGGGCTTTGGGCACTGGTGCCTCTTGGTCCCTCCTGGTCTCTGCCTGTGGCACACACTAGTTCACTGAGCACTGTGATACTTTGGTCTCATTTCGGCGGTTGGGATGTGTGTGTGGTTGCTGGGTGTGCTGGTGGCCTGTGACATATAGGACGTCAGAGCTGATGAGTTGGGGCTCCCTTCTGGCTTTAAACTCTATGACTCTATGACAAGGGTGCCATGCACTGTCCCCCTCCCCATGGCAAGAGCCTATGTCCAGACCCCAGGATGGGATCAGTGGAGGGCAAACCCAGCACACCTTGGGGTAAATTGCATCAGTCAGGATTCAGCCATGAGCCGTGTGGTCACATAAAGGTACCCTACATGGCTGCCTCTTTGACGCACAATGGTGTAAGTGGTGGGATTAGTCTTGCAGTCTGCATCGTAATTTACATTTACAGCTGCCCTGGATCCCAGTGGAATCCACGCCATTATTAATGAGAATTAGTTTAAAACAGTTCACATTGTGTCAGGGCACTGCAGGAGCATTAAAGGAGAACGGAGTATGCAAATATGATATTCACACTGTATATACAGATCGCATCACCCACCAATGAAATGCAGCCTCCTCTGGGGTGGGGTGCTGCAGCGGCTTAACAGCAATGTTGTCTCCATGAAGAAATGGAGAGTACCCTATCCAAATGGCAGTGCAGGGGGCATTCAGGGCTCAGGATGTCATTCTGTGTGTTCGAATTTGGCCAGGTCTCCCATGTTATTAGGGAAAGAGCCACTGGGGTTCTGAGTAACACAACAGCAGCTAATAACCCTGTATCTGTCTCTGGCCCATCAGCCGTGAATCAACAAAGCTTCATTGCATCTTTGGGAACGAGCTCTTTGGGCCTCTGATCCGTGTTCGTACAGCACCTAGCGCAATTGGGCCCCGGTCCATGACTGGGGCTCCAAGGCACTACCCTAATACACGTAATAAAGAGTAATAGGGATCATCGTCCCTGTGCTAGAGAGAGGAGAAGTCACTCAGCAGGCCAATGACAGAGTTGTGAACAGAAACCGCCCCACCCCCACCCCCTGCGCATGGCAGGGGGTCACCGCCTCACCGTCATGTTTCTCATCTGAAAGATGGCCCCTCTGTCACTGCAGTGCCCCCTACTGGTACCGTACTGAGCATTGGCTCTGTACAGAGGGGAGAATACCCCTCCCTGCCCCTCTAGCCCCCGATGTTGCTTGTGCAAGGACGAGGGTCCTTGGTAGAGGATGAGGAGCGACTGACTTCATCCCAGCCCCAAAGGAATCCGCAGGTCCCTTCCATCATCCAGTGTGGGGCAGGCTGGCAACCGCTGTCCTTTGGGCCTGTAGCTGAGCTGTCTCCAGTGGACTCAGCCCCCCCACCCCCTAGGTCTAAAGGCTGGTGAAGTCTGGAGAAGTCCCCGCAGCCCCTCAGAGGAGAGGAGACATGAGTCCTTTGTACTTCAGGGCTCCTCCTCTGCACTGGGGTGGGGGAGTGCAGCGGGGGCAGGGGCAAGGACGTCCCAAGGACTCGGGGATGGTTTGCACAACACTGCTGAGAACAACCGGACCTTTGGCCTAAACAGCCTGATGGCCGCTCAGCCTAATCCTTGGCCTAAACCTCAAAGCTGACTCCGCTGTCTTGTTAAAATTCCGACTGTTGCTCTTATCTGGTGTTTANTGGTGTGTGTGTGTGGGGGGGGGGGGGGGGGGGGGGGGGGGGGGGGGGGGGGGGGGGGGGGGGGGGAAGGAGCTGAGCAAGGGGGTTCCCGAGGTAGCTGATGTTAATCCACTGGGCTGTGCTTTGCAACAGGCCCACCAGTGTGTTGCCATGGAAACACGGTAAATATTTGTCCCCAGCAGACTCCCGCTGGACGTGGAACAGGCGCAAGGCCACAGGTTACTGTGCAGGGTCCGACCGCAGCAGAGGTGAAACGCAGTCAGACTCCACCAGCCTCCCCATGCCCCGACAGCAGAGTGGGTGACCCATGTGACTAGACAGGGCCCCCTGTATGCTTCCGGGAACCCTCTGCTTCATGCAACCCCAACCCACCTCCCCGAGCCCAGCCCCATCTGCAGGACAGCAGCTCAGAGCGAATTCCCATGGGGCTAGACCCACAACGTTCTGTAGCTGCCTAAATCCAATATTTAAACTCAGCTGCTGCCTAATCCCACAGCTAAGGAGCTGCTTGGAGCCCCCTGGGAAGCGGGGTTCTCACACTAGGTGTCCTGTCCCCTGGCTATCTCACCAGTGGAGCCTGAGCTCTGAGCACATCCAGCCCCCACAAAAGGCAGCTGGGAGCAGGCATGTGCTACCCCACTTTGCCTGATTTGGAGCAGGGACTGGAACCCACATTCCAGCCACAGCCCTGAGCCCTGGTGATACAGCCCTTCGTTTGCACTCTCTCTGGTCCAAAGACTCGCTAATTATTTGTACAAAGTGGAATGACTTCAGCAGGAGAGCTTGGCAGAGCCCTGCCTCAGGATAGGAATACCCACCAGCCTGCAGCTCAAGCCTGCGTGCCCCTGGGACTAGGAGAACTGGATTAAAGGCTCTGATCCCACTCAGGCTGAGCAGAGACTGCAAACTGTCTCCCACGTGCCAGGAGAGGGCTACTGAGGGTTTGGGGCAGGGCTCTCTCTCCCTCCCAGCTTCTTACAAGGGCTGGGGCTCAGCTGGGAGGGCCCGGCTGAGCTTCAGGGGAGGGTTAAGGATGGAGAATTCCAAGCAGAGGGTGGCGCCTCCCTCCAGCCCATCAGTCAAGTACCAAAGGTCCAGATCAACAGGAAATATCGGTACCTTTGAGAGGTTTCAGAGTAGCAGCCGTGTTAGTCTGTATCCGCAAAAAGAACAGGAGTACTTGTGGCACCTTAGAGATGAACAAATTTATTTGAGCATAAGCTTTCGTGGGCTACAGCCTACTTCATCGGATGCATAGAATGGAACACACAGAAAGAAGATATTTATACATACAGAGAACATAAAAAGGTGGGAGTAGCCATACCAACTGTAAGAGGCCAATCAATTGAGATGAGCTATCATCAGCAGGAGAGAGAAAAAAACCTTTGAAGTGATAATCGAGATGACCCATAGAAGGTGTGAGGATATTTTAACATATTTTAACATGAGGAAATACATTCAATTAGTGTAATGACCCAACCATTCCCAGTCTCTGTTCAAACCTAAGTTAATTGTATCTAATTTGCATATTAATTCAAGTTCAGCAGTCTCTCTTTGGAGTCTGTTTTTGAAGTTTTTTTGTTGCAAAATTGCCACCTTCAGGTCTGTCACTGAGTGGTTAGAGAGATTGAAGTGTTCTCCCACTGGTTTTTGAATGTTATGATTCCTGATGTCAGATTTGTGTCCATTTATTCTTTTGTGTAGAGACTGTCCGGTTTGGCCAATGTATATGGCAGGAGGGCATTGCTGGTACATGATGGTATATATCACATTGGCAGATGTGGAGGTGAATGAGCCCCTGATGGCGTGGCTAATGTGATTAGGTCCTATGATGGTGCCCCTTGAATAGATATGTGGACAGAGTTGGCATCGGGCTTTGTTGCAAGGATAGGTTCTTGGGTTAGTGTTTATGTTGTATGGTGTGCGGTTGCTGGTGAGTATTTGCTTCAGGTTGGGGGGCTGTCTGTAAGCGAGGACTGGTACCTTTGACGATCGGGATTTAAGCCTCCCCCCTCTCCTCAGCAATTCACCCCTGCCCAGCTGGCTGGTTTCTGAGAATCCCAGTCTTAGCTGCCTCGCATGACCCAGGCCCACTGGGTGCCACCTGGCAAAGGGCTGTGGGTCGGATAGCAATTCACTAAAGGGGGGCATGGAGAGCCATAAGTCGTCACAGTCATTATAGAATCATAGAATCATAGAATATCAGGGTTGGAAGGGACCTCAGGAGGTCATCTAGTCCAACCCCCTGCTCAAAGCAGGACCTAATCCCAACTAAATCATCCCAGCCAGGGCTTTGTCAAGCCTGACCTTAAAAACCTCTAAGGAAGGAGATTCCCCCACCTCCCTAGGTAACCCATTCCAGTGCTTCACCACCCTCCTGGTGAAAAAGTTTTTGCTAATATCCAACCTAAACCTCCCCAACTGCAACTTGAGACCATTACTCCTTGTTCTGTCATCTGGCACTATGAAACGCATGTACAGCTAATATTGCAGGAGTTATGTGTCTATACTGGAAATGCTGTTCTTACAGCTGGTGATGGGGGTGACGTGTCTTGGGCAGGTTCTTTTCAAACAGGCAGGAACAGACGTTTATTCCCCCATCTGGCTGTGTGTGTAGTGGGTGTTGCGTGTCTCCCAGTGGATGCCTGGTTGCACACTCAGTCGAGTGCTGATGAAGAGATTGTGAAATCTTCGAGAGAGGAAATTGTCAGGAAGAAATAAACAACAGGACGGAATCCTGTCACTGCTAAAGACAGTGGATTGTTGGGGTATATCTCGGGCTGCACCCTGGGTCATTTGCCAAGGAGGCCAGCGATAGCATGACTGTCCTATGAACGGGAGACCCCAGCCTGGCCCGGCTGTGACACTTTGGGTGAGCGTTGCTTGGGCAGGCAGGAAAGTGGCAGTTAAGCAAGCCTAGGCTCTAGAATGCGGGTTATGATTTTATTTGATATGTAACTATTTGTTTCCAATACCGCTATGGGCTGCCATTTGAATCTCTGCCCTTTGTTAAACAAACGTCTCCCTGTTTCCGCTATAAACGTATCTAAGTGCCCTGCGTGAAGCAAAGCGGCGAGCTGGAGTGAAAGTGGTAAGCGGGGGTGCACTGCTTCTCCGGGAGCCCTGAATCTGTGAATACTGTGAGGCTCCAATGGGTTAGGGGCTGGATACTCCAGGGCGGGCTCGGGGGTGGGGTGTGTCTATCGCTAACCTGGAGAGGGACGGCAGGGCCTGTGAGGCCTTGTGGGCAGGGCTTGTGTTGCCTGTGGCCGGGGGAATTGGGGAGCTGACCCCGGCAGGCCCAGCTAAGGCTTCCTTGCGCTAAGGGAAGATGGGAGCAAGGTGCCTCACAAGCCTGGGGACCCCTGGGGAGCATCGCCCCTCCCTCGCCATACACAGTGGGTGGGGAGCCTAGTAGGGCGACCAGACAGAAAGTGTGAAAAACTGGAACAGGAGGTGGGGGCAATAGGCGCCTATATAAGAAAAAGCCCCAAATATCGGGACTGTCCCTATAAAATTGGGACATCTGGTCACCCTAGAGCCTGGGCACCTAGCTCAGGCTGGGTATTGCCCTGCAGGGCTGGGCATGCAGGGGTTAGTGTGCGTGCAGAGCCTCACACGCAGGCAGTCCCTTAGGCAGTCAGGAGGCAGCCGCGGGAGGTAGGGGTGGGCGGTAGTTATGGGTGTTGAGGGGAACCTGGTCTGAAATGGATGGTCACTTTGCCCAGGGCCCCGCAAATCAGGGCTGGCCCTACCCCTCTTCCCAAATCCATCTGGAGACTGCCTGTGGATTTACCCCTCCCCTCTCCCTGGCTGGGCAGGGGAAGCTCAGACTCTGCAGCAGATGTGCAGGTTTGAGGCTTCAAGCCCATGATTTCGCTGGTTTGTGTCACGCTACTCCCCCTGCCTGCACTGAGGAGCACGTGTGCTTGGCAGGACATACCCTGCCCCCCTCAGCTCCCTGCGGCCTCTACGGGGCTTATAACTTTTCCAAGCCCCACCCACAAACTAAGCCCCACCCACTCAAGACACTGAACCAACTCACCTCTTTGTAGATGGTGCAGATCTTCAGGGCACGCTCCTCCTCTTCCTTTCTCGCCTGCTTTGGACAGCAATGAAATGGTTAACAATGGTGACAGCTAACCATTCACACCGCTTTGAGCTCTTGTTTCAGGCTCCCTGCTGACAAAGTTGTGGGGCTGGAAGGGATCTCGAGAGGGCAGCGTGTCCAGCCCCCTGCGCCGAGGCAGGACCAAGTAAACCTAGACCATCCCTCACGGGTTTGTCCAGCCTGTTCTTATACACCTCCAGTGACGGGGACTCCAAACCACCCTGGGAAGCCTGGTCCAGAGTCAACTGTCCTAAGAGTTAGAAAGTTTTTCCTACTAGCTCACCTACCTCTCCCGGCTGCAGATTAAGCCTGTCACTCCTCGCCCTACCTCCAGTGAGCGTGGAGAACAACTGGCCCGCTCTTGTGCTTACCTGCTTTAGCTTACCTGCCTCCCCCCACTGGGGAGTCCCTCCCCCTGCACAAGATCTCATTCCACCCTCACCCCAAGGACATGACACAGGGCTTTTGGGGAGCCACTCCCCAGAAACTGTTTCCCAAGCTGGCAGGTCCAGGTGTCCCTAGTCATGGCCTCCTCAGGGTCTGACGTTGAACCCCCCGAAAAGCAAAGTTTGGCTGCTTCTAATGACTGCACTTCTGGGCTAACTGAGGGACACCCCCACTCCCATGGTCAGTTGCTGCTGAAATGCCCTGAGCATCCCAGGGGCTTGAAGCAGGATTGGCGCCTTCCTGCTGAGGCCAGGAGCTCCGTTCCTACCCTGCTGCCAGCAGGAAAGGAGTTGGGTGGTGCAGACAGATGAGGGCTGAGTTATTCTGCGGCATCTCCCCTGAGGCAGGCTGGGAAAGGGGGCCTCACAAACACATCCAGTCCAAAGAGCTTCCCAACCTGGGCACTTCTGGGGCAGGTGCGGGTGGGGATGGGGCCAGAACCTCTCCCCCCTGAACGCAGCTCAGAGCAGGGTCAGCTGCAAACTGCCCTGGGAGGTAGCTCCCAATGGGCTGGCTGCACAGTCTTGGGTCTGGGGACCATCATGGTTCCATCGGATCAGTGCATATTGGGCAGCACTGGCAGGTACGTTCCACTGGGACGTGCGGCCAGTTCAGCAGCCTGCAAGTGTATTCTGACAGGCCTGGCCTGGAGCGTCCAGCGGCGCTGCGCACCAGGTGCATTCGACCTGTACGCAGCGGGCGTGCTGAGCACCAGGACATGGCTCGGCTGGGATCCCGGGGGCTCAGTCAGCAGCAGTGGGGCAATGCGTGTCGATTTAACAAGGGAATTATTTGTTAGCACAGTAATAACAGTTGATGATTAAAACCACATTCATTGAGACTCAGCAGCTGTGTCAGGGACACACATTCCTTGTTTGGTTGTTAATCTTCAGTGAATGTTTCTAATAATCAGTCTGTCTGGGGACCAGCCAGCCAGCCTGGGCCTAGCTCCGGGCACTGCTGGCCAGGGAGAGCATTGCATGGCATCCCTTCAGCCCTGGGGCTGGCGGTGAGGCAGAGGTAACCCCTCTGGCCTTCACAAGGGTGGCACTGATGAGCTTCCCAGGGACAGGTGTCCAGGCCGCTGGGCATTAACATGGCGTCATTGAGGGTGAGAACAAAAAGGAAAGCCCAGAGCCTTTTCTTCCAGGCAATTATATGACCATTGGCCAGTATGGGAGACCAACGGATGTAAAAGGACAGTGATTTAGAGATGAATCAGGAACCAGTGGTGTTTCAGCCAGATGATCTGCCTGTCTCTCTGGCTATGGTATTGCTAGTGCTCCTGGCTCTGGATCAAAGTGCCGGTGGAACTGCCGCCCAGGGGCCCTACAGAGCAGCAATGGCCCCAAAATGGACAGTTTGGTTGTGATTCTGGCCCCACTGTCTGGAGGAGTCTGACATCAGATCAGCGTCTCCAGTTTGGTTCCTGGTGGAGTTAGATCTGGACTGTGGAGCTAGAACCAGATCCGAAGTCCCCCAAAGTTTGACGTTTGCGGGGCAGGGCAGGTCCAGTGCAGCCCTGCATGCCCTGCCTATCCCCTTAGTGCCAAGCAGCCCCGGTGATGGGAGGGACAGACAGCGAGGGGACAGCGCAGAGCTGGGCCGGTGCTGTGATCCATAGGAGTGGGGGTGCAGTGTCAGCACAGGGACTCGCAGTCAGGTTCTGGCATAAAGGGACTGGCATGTAAGCCACTCCTCCTGCACAGGACATGGGGCATGTCTGGGGCCCTGGGCAGGAGAGGTGTGGGCAGAGCTCTCTGCGCTCCTGATATTCTGGGCTGCCAGGCAGTGCCATAGGAAGCCAATGCAAGCAGTGATGTTAGGGCAGCCCTAGGGCAGCGCTGACCCCACCCCCAGTCAGCCAATATAGAAGCGGGCACAAACTCATCCCACCCTCCTGTGAGAGGGCATTAAAAGTGCACTGGGGAGGGTTGTGGGGTGCATTGCAGGGGGTTGTTATATTGGGGCGGGTCTATATTGTGCCAAACACCCGCTGTGCTGGACACAGGTGCTGGTAGATGTCCTAAGGTAGCACCTCTTCCTCTCCAGGTCGGGCATCTGCCCCCTTTGCTTATGTGGGTCCGGAAACTCCTGACACAAAACCCAATTAGACACCAAGGAGTTTTGCAGCCATTTATATAAAAGAACACTAGGCAATGGAATGGGCACAGACCAATGGGCCGAAATGGAGATGGGAAACTGACCCACTGGCCTTTTCTGACCCTCTGAGTGTTACCCCCCTGGCTGGCCCCCTGTGGAGAATGGCAGCACCTCCAGCGCCTCAGCCTCTGGTGCAGCTTTTCCCAAATCAGCCCTCCCAGGCAAGGCACTGGCAGCCTGGTGTTGCTTCCACGGGCGCTGTGCAATCTGGTAGCCAGACTGAGCCAACGGTGCCAACCATCCGGCTCACTGCCCTCTCGGTGGATAGGAATTGTGTAGCCCCCAGAGAGAACAGTGAGCTGTTCTCAGTGTGAATTGTCTGCCTAGAGGGACATGCCGGAAATGTTTGGTGAAGGTTCCCACAGTGAGCAGCTCCTTCTTGCCGTCCTGGGCTCGGTGAACAGGGCCTACCACAAAACACCCCGGTGACCACCTCACTTGTGTTGGTGTCCAACAGGAAAGACAGCTGCGGGTGTGGATATACTAGGATGGAAGCTGACATCAACCACCGCTTCAGCTCCAGGAAGGCATCTTGACACTCCTTGACACTTCTGCAGGTGTTCTTCAAAATGGTGTCATCCAGGCCCCCTGGTCAGGATGTCCCCTGCCAGTCTGCTCTCAAGAGGTCCACGAGCCTTTGGAACATACCAGACATGTTACAGGGACCAAACGGCATCACCTTGCACCCAGAAAGTCCTTGCTTGGGACAGGAAGCTGTTTCAGCTACGTTGTCTGGATGCACATTGCCAGTACCCAGTGGCCAGGCCAAGCGGGGGCAGCCATGGGGATTTAGCCAGGGGATCCAATGTGTCTGCAGCCTGGGCATGAGATAGGCATCTTTAACCGTGACATCATTCTGTCTATGATAATCCATGTAGTCCCACCGATTTCCACGTGTTTTCAGCACCAACATCACTGGGGCAGTGTGACGGGATGTACTGGGCCCTTTGAGACCCCCTGCTGGAGGCCTCATGGTCCTACCATACCCTGCCCCAGAAAAGGAGCAGTGAAGGTGGGTCCTCCAGTTTAAAGGAGCTGCAGGGCCTGAGCAGAATGATCAGTTCCTGGTGGGGACCAGAGGAGGAAGGAAGGGGCTCCTTGCTGGTGGCTGGAGCTCAAGGGAGAACCAGAAGATGGGTTTTGGTGGCATTGGCATTCCGTGAGGAAGAACTTCAGCCCTGAGCCAGGGTGAAGAGGAAGGGGTTGTGTGGGAAGTGGCCCAGGGAACAGCAATAGCAATTATTAAAGGAAGCAGCACATGACTGCTATTTGCAGGGTCCCTGGGTCTGGACCCGGAGTAGTGGGTGGGCCCAGGTCCCCCCACACTGGCCACTGGGAAAGTGGCCAAAGCCCCAAAAAGGGGTTTAGAAGCCCAAGAAAGGGTCTAGAATTTAAAGGGCTGAAGGACGGGGCTGAAGACCTGGAAGGGGACAGAATATGAGAGGTGGCCTGGCTGCAGCGCTGGGTCAGTGAGAACTGCTGAGGACAAAGTCTCCAGGGAGAAAGCTGTGGGGGCCCTGCTCCATACCCGGGCAGGGACGGACTTAACGCTATCCCAGGAAGGGCTGAGACCTGAGCCCAGAGACACCATTTTAGATTTTGTGTGACTTGGCCAGAGGGCTGAGCCACTGAAGGCCCTCCTGACAAGGGCAGCAGCCGAGAGGGGGCACCATGAAAGACAGAGCATGCAGGTTTGCACCCACCCAACAGGAGGCGCTCACAAGAGGTGAGCACGCCCCGTCACAGGCAGCCCACGGGCTCAAAGAAGAACTAATGGCCCCTCTCACCTACATCTGACAGCTGTTGCTTGAACTCCTGCTGAGGATGAACGGGGACCCTTCATGGTCCTTGTTGATCGGTCTGGCATTCTCAGGGTTAATCCAGTGGTTCGTTGCCCTGGTGCATCCTAGATCCTGGTCTAAGGGATCTAGGATGCCATGACTAAGTCCATCTGCTCATTCAAACACAACTTCCTGTCCTGCTCGCACCTGTTAAGCTCCAGACTGTGTTGGTTTAACTTAATCTCAAGTCCCAACTTCTCCGCCCCCTCTGGGCCTTTCTTCACAGCCTTTTTCAACCTTGACCCTGGTCCAGTTTCAACTCCCCCATATCAACTGGGGTCTCAGTTTTGGGAGCTTCCTGCATGACCGACACACGCCATCCTGGGATAAGTGGCCCATGGCTCCATTGACATGTTGGCTCCTTGCACCGGGACTTTGCCCCATTGGCTCCTGCCAATCGAGTGTCCCACCAGGAGCTCCTGCCTACTCGAAGGATTGGGCTCATACAGGCCCTTCTCATATTCCCAGCCCCAACTGGGACAATCATCTCTCTTCTAGGGGGCACCACCAATTCCTTTCCACCACCACTGGCCATCCATAGTGGACGGGCGGCTGTCTTCCCAGCAGAGAACATGACCCGTCAGTGACACTCACAGTCACTTGGGGTTTCTTCAGGCAATCGCTCCCAATCAGGGCACCCTGAGAGGCCTTTCCTACCATGAGGAATTCACGGGTCATTTGTAAGCTCTGGAGGCTGATGGCTCTATGGCACAGTCCCAAGAGTCATTCCACTAGTCACCCTGGCAGCTAACTGACAGGGCTGAGGACTGCGCTCAGAGACTCTCATCTGTCGCTTGCTTCAACAATTCGCTACACGCAAGGGCTATTTGGGCACCCGAGTCCAGGAGAAGCCAGCACCAGATGTCTCTGATTGCTCCTTCCAGGTGGTTCCCAACTCTACCGAGCCAGCAATTCCCACCTCCTCCCTTGAGCCCCAGTGTTGTGGGGCAGTGGGTGGGCCCTGATCTCCTGCCCTCTTTAGTTTCCCTCTTCTCTGTGGGCAATCCTGAAAGTGGCCAGGGCTCCCCCAGTGCCAGCAGCCATCACCCTCCCTTCTTCGATGCTGCCTCCAGGGCTGACCGTTCCTGGGCCTGGATCTTCACAGCCTCCTTACGCTGAGCCAGCTCTCACTGTAGTTCTAACACTCCCAGCACTGCTTGCGTGGTCGGTTA
Organism: Platysternon megacephalum; assembly: GCA_003942145.1. NCBI lineage: Eukaryota > Metazoa > Chordata > Testudines > Platysternidae > Platysternon > Platysternon megacephalum. The sequence continues at coordinate 336,349 of QXTE01000201.1, read as the reverse complement.
TTCACATGATGGTGCCTCCATCCCAGTCTTTTCTTCTGCAGAATGGGCCTGCCCCCTAGCGCCCACGCCTGGAACCTCTAACACTTCCAGTCTCCTGCCCAGTTCCAGCTCCATAGCCAGCTGGAGACTCCCCCATCTGGACTGGTCTTTGCATCTGCCCACTAGAATCGTGGCTGATGAACTGATCTGGGACTAGCACATCTTGCGTCTCAGCGCCAGCCCATGGGAAATCCTTCACGACCAGCGTCCTCAAAATCCCAAACCGACTCCTCTGGCTTCTCCCTATAGGAAGAAAATCACCTGATCCCCGGCAGTGCATGCTGCAGGCTCCAAAGAAAATTCAAGGGCATCTGCTAGGCACTTATAGCCCTGCCAAACCTCACTGCTGAGCCCTCGATCAGCCTCCCTGGCCACCCCTATGAGCCATGGGCTCAGAAAATTCAGCTCAGCGGCCATTTCAAATGGCTCATTCCAATAACTCCATTCCTGTTGCTCCCCATTATAAGGTGCTGGCTTAAATACGGGCCATGGTGCCCTGTTCGGAGGTGGCGTATCTGACCCTCCCACCCGGGGTACTTCCTCCTCCCCGGCACTCATTTTCTTCCCTTCGAATGTCTAACATAAACATCTCCACACTTCACAAAGCAGCTTATCTTCCACCTTATGGCCTGGGCCACAGACTCCCACTTGCCTGAGATCCCACAGCTACCACCAGTTTGTGCAACACCCCCCGCTCCCCCCCCCACCCCACATACACTGTGCTGGACACCGGCGCTGGTCCTAAGAGCCTGCACCTCTTCCTCTCCAGGCTGGGCACTTACGTGGGTCTGGAAACGCCTGACACAAAATCCAGTTATGCCCAGAGGAGTTTTGTAACCAAAGAACACTGGGCAAGGAAATGGGCTCAGCCCAATGGGCCAGACAGGAAGCTCAGGGAATTTAACAGCAACAGGGAAACAACAGCACATTCCCCTGCCCTACTGCTGGAGGCACCCAAAGATGTCCCCCCCGACCCATTCCCAAGGCCCCTAATGATATCCTGCTGGTGGTGCCCGTAGTGCTGAGATGTGCTAGCCTGAGGAGGTAGCTGCTGGATCCAGACCCCAGGATGGATGGGGTGCTGCAGGCATCTGTCCAAAGCGCTCGTCCCAGCCCCCCTTTCCCCGCACCCAGAGCAACAGAGTCTGTTGTTCCTCCACAGATACCCCCTGTGACACCTGGCACCCCAATATTCACCACTGTCATGTAATGAGGATGTGTTTTGTACAAAGTGTGCCTTGTGAGGTGTCATTCTAAAAGTCTTGATCTGCTAGACAGTAAAATCTAGTTGGATTGTATGTGCTAACGTCACATATGAAGTTATGAAGTTTGTCTATGTGTGTGTTACTGAAACAGGTTGTGAGGTTGAAAACACCCAGGAGCAGCCTTTTAGGTACAACAGTAGAAAAGCCAAACAATGTTAATCGCTCATTGAGGAAACGCACACAAGCACAGGGATTACTCCAGGAACTGTGCACAATAGAAACCTCTCAGAGATAGCACAACACAATGGGAACTGTTTGACCCAGGTCACAGCAAAAGAGCTTTCCAGCAAGTGGGAAGAAGACATAAAAAGGGCACAATGACATCATGAGAGGACCTCACTCTCCCTAAAACAACACACCTGGAAACACCTGAGGAACAAAGACTGAACTGTGGGAAGTGATGGTCCCAGGCTAGAAGGATTTTTAACCTGTGTATGAAAACCTGTGAAAGCCAACGCAACTTGTGCCTTACGAGTCTGCCAGCCTGTTTATCACTCAGGGTGAGAATTTGCTAATTCATATCCTACCTATGTAATGTGTTAAGCTCAGTCTGCGGTTTTGTTTATTTACTAAGGTAATCTGCTTTGATCTGTTTGCTATCACTTATAATAACTTAAAATCTATCTTTTGTAGTTAATAAACTTGTTTTTGTTTTGTCTAAAACCAGTGTGTGGAAAATCATACTTGGGGCAGAAAGCTGTTACATCTCTCTCTCCACATTGAGGGAGAGGGTGAATTTTATGAGCTTACGCGGTACAGTTCCCTGTGCCGTGCCAGACGGCATAATTTTGGGTTTAAACTCCAGAGGGGGGGTGCGTGCCTTAGCAATTGAAAGGTGCCTTATTTGAGCTTTCCCATGCAGAGCTGATCTCAGCATCTGGGTGTGAAGCTGCAGCTGGGTGTGTCCCGACCTGTGTGTGTCCCAACCTGGGTGTGTCCCTGTCTGTGTGTGTCCCAACCTGGGTGTGCTGGTGAAAGAGGAAGCTTGGAGAGTTTGGCAACTTACCACAGTGTGAGGGGGAGCCCAGGCTGGTGGGTCAGGCGGGCTCAGTGGTACCCCAGTTCCAAGTGGCACCCCAGGGGAAACCCATCACCTCTCCACTAACACTGCAGCCACGGTGCCCCCCCCCCCCCATGGCCTGGATCCTCTGGCTCCTGTCCTCTCTCAGCCATTGATCCGCCATGACTTGGCTGCCCACGCTTCGGTGCCATTTCCTGGTTTATTCCAATAGAATAAGGTGCATGACGGGTTATGGGGTGAAATACAGGGGACTGTGGGGTGCACTGGGGGGGGTTAAGGTGTACATCACACAATGAATATTGGATGTATTATGGGTGTGGTGGGGCTCATGATGGGTTATCGCAGCACATTACAAGGGGCTATGGGACCCATGATGGGGGATTAGGGGGCGCATCACAGGGTTTATGGGTGTATTATGAGGCTGTTGGGTGCATTGTGACAGGGTTTATGAGGTACAGGGGATCTGGGGTGCATTATGGGGGTTTGCGGGTGCATTGCAGTGATGCCGTACAGAGATCTCATTGGAGGTGGGCCATGTGTCTACATCCCGGGTTCGTGCCCCCTTGTCCTGGAGGTGCCCATCTCTGCAGCGGGCTCTAAATGCTGCCCCTGCCCTGATGGCCATGCTCTGTGCTTGGCACCTTCTCCCCAGTCTGTAACGAGCACTCGGCTTCTGGCCGCCCTTATCCCAGGGCAGGTGCCCTCTTCGGTCGGCCTGGGGACTGACTGATCAGGGGAGCGGAGCCTGCGCCTGGGGCTGGGCCTGGTGTATTTATACATGTCAGCGAGTCACAGCGCAGCCCGACTCCTTGGCAGGAAGCCAGCAGGGCCGGGGCAGGCTCTGACTGACTGTTTGTTTTTTGTCTCTGACAGTTCGTCCCGAATATGCCAAGTGCTGGTGCTCCCGGCGCCCACGTGCCCTGCCTGCCGAGCGCCTGGGCGGTACAGAGAGGCCCTGTGTGTGCCGGCAGAGCCATGGCTCGGCATGGGAGGGGACAGATGTTCTCGCGGCCGCACAACCTCGGGGGGTTGGGAATACTCCCAGCCCCATACTGACAGCCATACATGCTTCTCCCTGAGGGAAGTGTTGGGGAACATAAATGAAGCCACGTGTCTTCACCAGACATGACAGGACTGATTCCCCATTCACACCAGTGCAAAGCCACGTTATACTGCAGGGCCACAGAGCCTCAGACCCCAAAGCTCCCTAAAGTGATCGGGGAGGGGTTGTCTCATTTCCTGAGGTGCCCCCCCCCAAAAAAAACATGTCCATGGACCGTGAGACATTGGAGCCTGTCACTTAGGCGGGGGTTGGGACCCCATTGTGCTGGGACTGTACTGGGCAGTGTGTGTGTTTGTGCAGTGCCACGGGTGGGTATGTGCAGCGTTGTGCAGTGAGTATGCATGCAGTGTAGGTATGCAGTGATGTGCAGTGTGGGTGGGTGTGCAGTGCCATGCAATGGCTGGGTGTTCATGGTGGCATGCAGTGAGTGTGCATGCAGCACCCTGCAGGATGTGTGTGTGTGCAGTGCCATGCAGTGGGGTCAGCAGTGCCATGCGGGGTGTGTGCATATGCAGTGCCATGCGGGGTGTGTGTGTACCCATGCAGTGTGGTGTGTGTGCACAGTGCAATCTCTGTGCATGCAGGGCCAAGCCATGTGTGTGTTCAGTGAAGTGCCATGTGTTTGCATGCAGCGCTATGCAGTGTGTGCTTGGTGTGTGTGCGCAGTGCCATGCAATGTGTGTGTTTGTGTGCGCACCGTGCTGTGCAGTGAGTGGGTGTGCTCAGTGGCATGTGGTGGGTGGGTGTTCACTGCCGTGTGGTGGATGTACGTGCAGTAGCATGCAGTGAGGAGGTGTGCACTGCTGTGTGGTGGGTGTGCTATGCGGTTGATGGGTGTGGAGTGCCGCACAGTCGGTGTGTGTGTGTGTGTTGTGTGCAATGCCGAGCAGCGGGTGTGCATCAGTGCCATGCGGTCTTTGTGTGTGCAGTGCCGTGCGGGGTGTGTGTGTGTGTGTGTGCAGTGCTCTGTATGTGTGTGCGCAGTGCCATGCAGGGTGTGTGTGTGTGTGCAGTGCTCTGTATGTGTGTGCGCAGTGCCGTGCACGGTGTGTGTGTGCGTGTGCACAGTGCAATGCAGTCAGTGGGTGTGGCATGCCGCACGGTCGAGGTGTGTGTGTGAATGCCATGCAGTGGATGTGCATGCAGTGCCATGTAGTGTGTTTGTGTGTGCACAGCTATGCGGCGTGGGTGGGTGTGCAAAGCCAAGTGGTGGGTGAGTGCACGGCTGGCTGTGGGGTGCGGCCGGGTCAGACTGACTCTCTGACGGCCTTTCATGTGTCAGGAAAACCAGTCTCCCATTTCAGGAAGCTTCCCAAGGAAAATAAACCACCGGCAGCTCCTGGAGGAGGGAGAAAAGCTGTGGAACAGACCCCAACAGCCCCTCGCCCTGGGCTGCTTCCTTCCTTCTCCATTGTGCTCTGGCTCCCCCATCTCCCCTCACCCCAAACGATCCCCTTGGCTCCTACACCCCTGAGGTCCCCCCCCGATCTCACTGCACTGAGCACCAGGCCACCCTGTCAGCGCAGTCACTGCCTCGCCCCAGAGCACCTCACAGAGACCCTGGATGGGCAGAGCCGGGGCACAGCTGGCACCTACCTCAGCACCCGGTACGCAGTGCTCTGAAATGCAGCCACCTCTGGGGGAGGGCAGCAGGCAGCACAACACACAGCAGCAAAGCCCAGGAGAGCTGAACTGTCCATGCATAGCAGACGAGGCTGGAAAATGCCTGGCCCAGTGAAGAGCTCGGAGTGACTCTGGAGAATCATAGAATACCAGGGTTGGAAGGGACCTCGGGCGGTATCTAGTCCAACCCCCTGCTCAAAGCAGGACCAATCCCCAGACAGATTTTTGCCCCAAATCCCTAAATGGCCCCTCAAGGACTGAACTCACAACCCTGGGTTTAGCAGGCCAAAGCTCAAACCCCTGAGCTCTCCCTCCCCCCGAGGGGTGGTGAGCTGCAGCTGTAGGCCCCCTGGGGCCCCAACCCCACATGGGTGACTCCTGGAGAGGGGTGGTGAGCTGCAGCCTAACCTCACAAGGGCTTGAATCTGCAGCCCCACACCTCTACCTGAGCTATAGGGGAGACTCCTTAGCTGTCAGCAGTTGTAGGCTCTTACTCACTAGTGGATCAGCTACTAGAGGGGAACATGGGACGCTCTCTGCCAGTAGGTTACACCCTCACTCTGCACGAATCGAACCCGGGGATCTAGGGCATCTGCTTCCAACCTGCAGCTGAACTGGCCACGCTGGCCCTGGAGCAGAAGTGCCCCCCCCCGCACCACCCCGCTCTGCCTCGTCCAGCTGCTCAGAACAGTAATGACAGAAAACCTCCCAGTTCCCCACAAAGGATCCCAAAGTACCGAGTGCTTGGGCCGTGCAGGCAAGACCTGGCAGCTGCATGACAGCCACAGAGCAACACAGCTCCCGTCTGAGCCCTGCTGGGATTAGGCCAAGGCCCTGGGGTTGCCACGCCCACTCTCACCGCAGGCCACGACTCGGCTTCCAGAAACCTTTGACAAGGTCCCTCACCAAAGGCTTTTACGTAAATTAAGCTGTCATGGGATAAAAGGGAAGGTCCTTTCATGGATTGAGAACTGGTTAAAAGACAGGGAACAAAGGGTAGGAATTTCTGGTAAATTCTCAGAATGGAGAGGGGTAACTAGTGGTGTTCCCCAAGGGTCAGTCCTAGGACCGATCCTATTCAATTTATTCATAAATAATCTGGAGAAAGGGGTAAAAAGTGAGGTGGCAAAGTTTGCAGATGATACTAAACTGCTCAAGATAGTTAAGACTAAAGCGGACTGTGAAGAACTTCAAAAAGATCTCACAAAACGAAGTGATTGGGCAACAAAATGGCAAATGAAATTTAATGTGGATAAATGTAAAGTAGTGCACNGCTTGGAAAAGAGAAGACTAAGGGGGGACATGATAGAGGTATATAAAATCATGAGTGATGTTGAGAAAGTGGATAAGGAAAAGTTATTTACTTATTCCCATAATACAAGAACTAGGGGTCACCAAATGAAATTAATAGGCAGCAGGTTTAAAACAAATAAAAGGAAGTTCTTCTTCACGCAGCGCACAGTCAACTTGTGGAACTCCTTACCTGAGGAGGTTGTGAAGGCTAGGACTATAACAATGTTTAAAAGGGGACTGGATAAATTCATGGTGGCTAAGTCCATAAATGGCTATTAGCCAGGATGGGTAAGAATGGTGTCCCTAGCCTCTGTTCGTCAGAGGATGGAGATGGATGGCAGGAGAGAGATCACTTGATCATTGCCTGTTAGGTTCACTCCCTCTGGGGCACCTGGCATTGGCCACTGTTGGCAGACAGGATACTGGGCTGGATGGACCTTTGGTCTGACCTGGTACGGCCGTTCTTATGTTCTTATGTAGTGCTCAGGTCTGGGTTTCCGAGGGCTCCGCGCCAACATGGCTGCCTGCGTCTTGCCCCACAGGCAGCCCTCCAGCAGCACCAGGCCCCCCGAGCCTGTGCGGGGCGCTGGGCCCGTGCTGACCGAGAGGGGCAAGTGCCACAGGGTTCCCAGCGCCACTCTGCCAGCATCAGGGCTGCGGGGATCTGCCTCTGCAAACAGCCCTGCGCTGCCCCCTGGCAAACCCAGGGCGGGGGGGGGGGCAGAGCACACGGGGCTGCGGGGATGCTAGCCCAGAGCAGCTGTGGACATGCACCTTTGCCCTGGGCTGGGCCTGTCGGTCCCTAGGGATGGGCCCCTTGTCTGTGAGGGAGACCAGTGCTGGCCGCAGCATTGGCAGAGCTCTGAGACCGCTTGGCTTTCCTCAGTGAGCCAGCCCAGCCCTCAGCTCTGTGCCCCGTCCCTCTCTCTGCCCACTGTTCTGGGCCCAGCCCCCGGGTGCAGCTCAGTTACCCGGCACAGATACCCGGCACGCAAGGGGCTGAGCTGACGTTTGCCCATCGGCCTGTGAAACAGATGCCAGGACAATGACACCCCCCCTCACACCTTTGATAAAAGCTCGTTTTAATTAGCACTGGCAGGAAAGGGCTCCAGCTTTCCCCCTATCTGGCCAGGTTGAAAGACGAGTGTGCACTGTGGGCGTGCAAGCGAGCTACTGTGTGTGGGAGACAGCCAATGTGTGCGAGGGCCTCAGCGTCTGGGGGTGGTGGTGACGCGACTGTGTCAGACAGACTGAGTGGTTGTGTGCCCTGGGCAGAGGGTGTGACACTGTGAGTGTGTGTGTGACTGTGTTGGGTGTGTGAGAGAGAGAACCGGGCTGGACACAGGTTGGGTTGCTCATGGCTGCTGGTGGGTGGGAGGCAGTTGGGGGGGGGGGGCTGAGGCTGTGGGAGAGGCGTGCAGGCTGTTGGGGTGTGTGTGTTTGTTTGCAGAGATGCTGTGTGTGTGTGGGGGAGCTGATTGTCCCAATGTCCTTGCCCAGCACAGTGGCACCGCTCCCCAGAGGAAAGGCTGGCGGGGAGGGGCCTCGGCCTTTGGGTTCACAAGGTTTCAGGGCCCTTCCCCTACTGTCCCTGTTCTAGACGTAATGGGACTGATTCATCCCTGGGAGGGCCTGAGAGAAGGCTGGTTGTATCCCCTATCAGAGGGCTGTGAGGGCCAATGTGGCCCCAGCATAGGCTAGAGCAGCCCCAAGGCTGCCTTAAATTGTGTATGGCCCCACTGGGGCTTTGCTGGGGTGCAGAATAGCTGGGGTGCAAGAATATCCTGGCTCACCCTCCTCCTCTGACCCCATCCCTGCCTCTGGGCATGCCCAATGGCCGACAGTGCCTGTACGTGCAGGGCCACCCGCACCAGGTTGTCCCCTCGGGGGCCTTTGTGCCAGCCTGGCCAGTGTCATGGGGCTGCCCTGAGTTTGGTTCCTGCCAGTGAGTGATGCCCAGGGAGCTGGCAGGGACAAGGCTGGTCAGCAGGCTGGGTGCTGCCCATGTGGCACTGACCAAAGACACAAAAGTGTTGGGGAGGGGAGGGGGGGTTGTTGTGTTTCCTTGTGGGGAAGTGGGGAGCTGTGTGTGTCACCATGGGATTAACACACTGAGCAGTCACCTCTGGCTACCGGAAGGGCATCAGCAGAGTGTGTGCAGAGGGCAGCCCAGGGCTGGGACAGCAGGGGGCTGCGGGTCGGGACTGAGGGGCACCGGCAGAGCTGTGGGGCAGGGGGACCCCAGGGCTGGGACAGCAGGGGGCTGCGGGTCGGGACTGAGGGGGACCGGCAGAGCTGTGGGGCAGGGGGAGCCCAGGGCTGGGACAGCGGGGGGCTGCGGGTCGGGACTGGGGGGCACCGGCAGAGCTGTGGGGCAGGGGGAACCCAGGGCTGGGACAGCAGGGGGCTGCGGCAGTACCAGGTTTACAATGGCGCCAGTGGCCTGTTCCGCTTGCATGGGTCCCCAAGACCCCACCAGCCTGCTGGCTCCCCCCGACCCATCACTTGCTCCTCTCGGCTGGCCGAGGGCTCCTCTCCACCCCCTGGCCCCACACGCCAGCTCCTCTCCACCCCCGGCCCCACACGCCAGCTCCTCTCTGCCCCCTGGCCCCACCCCCCTGCTCCTTTCTGCCCCCAGTGCACCTCTCTGCTTCCCACCACCTGTGGGGCCCCACCTGTCTCCCTGGAGCTGAGCCGCCTGGGACTGGGGCAGAAACTTGGCCAGTCGGGGGGGGGGGCAGTGTGGGGAGCTTGGCTGGGCCCCTCCAGGTAAGTGGGTCCTGAGGGAGCCCGGCCGGGGTAGGTCCTGGCCTGGCTAATTGCACCACTCCTGAGGGGCCGGAGCGATTCCCGGCCCCGGGACCAGTCCTGGCTGCGCTGCCGGCTCATCCCAGCAGACAGTCGCCTCCCAGAGGGTCGGAGAGTGTGGCCGGGAGGCAGAGCGTGGGGGAGGGGGGTCTCTGGGGGATCTACGGGGGTGCTGGACTGTGTGTTGGGGCACTAGGGAGTGGGGGTTCTGTGGGGGGTGCTGGGCAGTTGTGGTGGGGCTGTGGGCAGGGGGGTGCTGGCCAGGGGTGGTGTGCAGGGTACTGTGCATTTGTGGGAGGGGTCAGGGGGGTGCTGGGCATAGCAGGTCTGGGGGGGGGGACTCTGGCCATAGGGAGTCGGGGGGGGGGTGTTGCAGATGTGCCGACTTTCTGATTTCCCTGGGGGTGCTTGACCCCCGCTCTGCCCCAGACCTGCCCCCACTTCACCCTTCCCCCCAAGGTCCCACCCCCACTCTGCCTCTTCCTGCCCTTGCTCCTCCCCCTCCCCCCCCAGCGCCTCCTGCCCGCTGCTGAACTGCTGATCAGTGGCAAGCGGGAGGTGCTGCGGGGAGGGTGATCGGCACATACAATTTTTTCTGTGGCTGCTCCAGCCCTGGAGTCTGCGGCTGTGGGGTGCCTCTGGCAACTGTCGGTTTGTAAATAGTGCCCTGCACTGGGCTGGGCGGAGCGGGGCTGCCCCTGCCATGCCCCATTGCCCCTGGCTGGCCCCTCGCTCTGGGGACTGACCTCCCCGCGCCAGGCTCCATTGCCTCCATGGGGGCCCACAAAAGGTTAATCCGGCCCTGGTTGCGAGTCAGGATTGAGGGGCACCGGCAGAGCTGTGGGGCAGGGGGAGCCCAGGGCTGGGCTGGCAGGGGCTGCGGGTCGGGATTGAGGGGCACTGGCAGAGCTGTGGGGCAGGGAGAGGGGTGGGGGGCTCATTACTGGCAGCGGCAGTCACCTCACCCCTGGCCTGGCCAAAGGAAACGCCTGTGCTGGGGTCACTGCCCCATCCCCCTCCTGCTCCCGACCAAGGGCTAGACAGAGAATGAATTCTGGCTGGGATCCTAGTTCTGACCAATCCCTCCCTGCCCCTTCCCCTGCAGAGCCCCCTCCCTGGGGACTCGTGACTGGTCTCCCCTTCAGGCAGGAGACGCCGGCCCCCCAGCCAGCCCCCCAGGCTGCCAGGCAAGTGCAGAGCCCTCTCCTTGCAGCTGCCTCCTGCGGTGCCGTGCCCCTTTTACCCCCCACAAGCTAAGCAGGGTTAGCTGGGCCAGGCCTGGGATGGGCGGCCTCAGAGGGCCTGTCTGCACCTAGCCAAGTGCAGTGTAGACGTGGACTCTGCCTCCCTCAGGGTCCTAGAGCCTGGGCTCCAGCCTGAGTGCGAACGTCTCTACTGCTATTTCTAGCCCAAGGCCCCGAGCCTGACTGCCGCGGCGGTTCTCTTCTGGAACCCCAAGTACTGCCCTCAGGCACTGCAGCAGGGGAGGCCTAGGGGGTGCTGTGCTGGAACCATCCTAAAAAAAAATAAAAATAAAAATATATGGAGATATACCTATCTCACAGAGCTGGAAGGGACCCCGAAAGGTCATTGAGTCCAGCCCTCTGCCTTCACTAGCAGGACCAAGTACTGATTTTTGCCCCAGATCCCTAAGTGGCCCCTGAAGGATTGAGCTCACAACGCTGGGTTTTGCAGGCCAATGCTCAAACCACTGAGCTATCCCTCATTTTTACACCCTCCAGGAGAGATGTAAAAGTGAGATCATCAGGGCTTGTGGGCATGACAGGCTCCAGGGTGCCTTAAGCAAGAGGCCAGGGCGTTTGCTCCAGCATCCTGGCTACACCCCAGCTTGGGCAATTGCTTTGTGTGTGCAGCACTGATCTGTGCACTAGGTACAAGCTCCTTTTCTGTTTCGTCCCCAAACTGTTCTACACTGTAGTTTAAGAAGCTGCTGGGTTTCAGCCCAGAGGTAGCTGCATTTCAGTGACAGCTCAAGTGATTTTTATTTATTTGTATTGACATTAGGAGTCTGAGTCACGGGCCAGGATCCCTTGTGCCAGGCGCTGCACAAACACAGAACAAAAAGCCCTGGGAGCCTGGCCTGAGACACCTCCAGGCTGATCTGAGGCCAGGCTGAGCGTCCGCATGTGGAGCTGCATGTGCTCATCACAGCCAGGCCGCCCCACGGCCCCAGGGGAATGCAGCATCTTCACCTCGGCCCGAGAACAGGAAAAGAATTGGACACGCAGAGAATCTGGTAAAGCGGCACCCACTGGGACTTATCCTGCTTTAGCAGGCAATAGCAGTGGAAGGTGCTGAGCACCTGGCAGGACTGATCCCGAGAACAGAAACCCTCCCCTCCCCCAGCGAAACAGACGTGGCTGCAACAATTCTAGAGCCATGACTTCAGTGAAGCTGCTCAGTTTACACCAGTGGAGGATCTGCCCCGGCGCTCAGTTCTCGGGAGCTCACGCTGTTCTGTTTCCCAGCTCGCCGGACACGCTCACCCCGTGCACCTTGGAGCACCCAGTTCCCCGGGTTCCTGCATCTGGCCGCCCCAGTGCCTTCCATTGCTTGAATTCTGGGGTTCTTGCCAGTCTGGCGCCCTCGGGTTCTCGGCTGACGATTGACAGCGACCCCCCCCCCAAAGCACTCGTCTCAGTCCCGCTGGGTCTCTCTCATCACCCAGAAAACGCTCTCAGCTTCGTCCATGCAAACTCCAAATGGGCAGCGCCACCCAGAACTCGCCCTCAGCTCCGTCAGCAGCACAGGCCAAGTCCAGTCGCCAGCAGCCGCCAAGGGCCGCGGGTGCCTTTGCTCTGGCATGCAGCACGGCTGCCCAGCGGCACTTTCCACCGACACACCAAGGCGTGGACGAAGAGCAGCCTTACAAGGAGCCTGATCCTCTGTCACTGCCCCCGGCCTCACACCGACCGCAGCGGCGTCACGCCGGTGTGCGCTGGCCTGCGCCGAGGGCTGAGTTAAAGGGGGGTGGCTTTTACAGCTGGGGTGCCCAGTGGCAAGCACCCCAGCCTGCTCCAGAGGAGACCGGGGGCTAGGACCTGCTGCGTGACCTCGGGCGATTCAGTGCTGGGGTGTTTCCACCCCCACCCCCTGTGTAGGCTCCGTGGGGCAGGGCTCTGCCCAGGCAGCGCCCAGCAGAAGCAGCCCGCTCTCACGGCCATGCTAAGAGGGAGCCGCGGTGCCAGGGTGCCCACGCGGAGCTGCTGTCTGGCCCGTGCGCTCTAGGAGGGCTGCGTCCGTCCCGCCCCTCCTGGCCCGGTGCCCGCACTGATACTGACAGCACTGACACTGCGCTGCACAGGAATGTTCCTCTTTGTAGTTCCAGAACAAACAACTCGTAAACAGGCTGCGTTCTTCCCTTCTCCGGGCAGCTGCTCCGGCACCCCCAGGAGCCCTGAGCCTCTTCCCCTCCGACTCAGCCTGGCCTGTGGGGCAAGGCAAAACTCCCCACTCCCAGGGCAAGAGGGGGACAAAAGTTCAGGTGCAAGTTCATGCAGCTCCCACACGGCCCCGGGCCCCCGGCTGCATCCGGCCATCTGCCTGGCCCGGACTGGGCTACAGCACGGACTGTTCCCCTGGGCGCAGGGGCTGGGGGGTCGGCCATTCAGACCCACCACAGAGCCAAGGCTTCCAGCTTCCTCCCCCAGCCTGGCCAGAGATGCTGCTCAGTCAGTGACTGGGGATTTTCACCCTCTTGGCCACCCCCACACAGCGTTCATTCACAGACTCTCCCCCATGCCCTTGGGAGCACTGTCCCCATTTTACAGATGGGGAAACTGAGGCTCAGAGAGGGTGATGCCCCCCTCCCAATACCAACATCCCAGGTTTCTATAGCACCTGTGAACCCATGGCCTCCTGAAGATACAAAACCACTGAAATGCAGCCACTTCTGGGCTGGCATGGAGGGCGTTTAACAGCCCACAGCACCACCACAGACACAGCAGTGCACACCGCTGAGGCTGGGACAGCAGGGGGATTTGGCTTTGCAGACTGCACAGGATGCCGGGCGAACACACAGGCACAGCCCAGGAATGGCCGGTAGCTCGGATGTGCAGCTCCTGGCAAGGCTGGCTGCTCCAATGGCACAGTGCCCTCCAGAGCCATGCTGAGGCGTCAGCGCCCCCATCTGCGCCACTCACACATAACGATGCAGGAGCCTGCGTCCCGCTGACAGAGCAGGCAGCTCGCAGGAGGCTGCCCACAATGTTCCTGCCCGGTGCCCCAACTCTCAGGCCAGTGGCAGTGCAGGGCGGGGCTCCTGCAGCAGCCCATTGCTGAGCAGAGCTGGCAACTGTACCCCAGCACCCTGCCACCCACTGCAGCTCCAACACCCGGCTCAGCCCACTGCTCTGCGGGGAGAGGGGCTCTTGAAACGGACACTGGCCATTGGTCCAAGGGAGTGGTAACAGGCGTCCTGTGGGGACACATTTACCCTCAGTGACACGGATTCCGGTTGCCCAACGCACACTGTGTGAGCCCCTCCCCGCCCCCGCCCCGCTGGCTGGGCAGGGCAGGGCAGTGACATAGACACACACGGTGTGAGCTCCCCCCGCTGGCTGGGCAGGGCAGTGACACCGACACACCGTGTGAGCTCCCCCCGCGGGCTGGGCAGGGCAGTGACACCGACACACACTGTGTGCGCCCCCCGCGGGGGGTGCGCAGGGCAGTGACAGACACACACCGTGTGAGCTCCCCCCGCTGGCTGCGCAGGGCAGTGACACCGACACACACTGTGTGCGCGCCCCCCGCGGGCTGTGCAGGGCAGTGACACCGACACACCGGGTGAGCTCCCCCCGCTGGCTGTGCAGGGCAGGGACACCGACACACACTGTGTGAGCTCCCCCCGCTGGCTGGGCAGGGCAGTGACACTGACACACACTGTGTGAGCTCCCCCCGCTGGCTGGGCAGGGCAGTGACATAGACACACCGTGTGAGCTCCCCCCGCTGGCTGGGCAGGGAAGTGACACCGACACACCCTGTGAGCTCCGCCCGCTGCCTGCGCAGGGCAGTGACACCGACACACACTGTGTGATCTCCCCCCGCTGGCTGTGCAGGGCAGTGACACCGACTCACCGTGTGAGCTCCCCCTGCTGGCTGGGCAGGGCAGTGAGACCGACACACACTGTGTGAGCTCCCCCCGCTCGCTGGAAAGGGCAGTGACACTCACACACACTGTGTGTGCTCCCCCCGCTGGCTGGGCAGGGCGGTGACATAGACACACCGTGTGAGCTCCCCCCGGTGGCTGGGCAGGGAAGTGACACCGACACACCCTGTGAGCTCCCCCCGCTGGCTGGGCAGGGAAGTGACACCGTCACGCTCTGTGAGCCCCCCCCGCTGGCTGGGCAGGGCAGTGACACTGACACACCGTGTGAGCTCCCCCCGCTGGCTGTGCAGGGCAGTTACACCGACACACACGGTGTGCGCTCCCCCCGCTGGCTGGGCAGGGCAGTGACATAGCCACACCGTGTGAGCTCCCCCCGCTGGCTGGGCAGGGACGTGACACCGACACACCCTGTGAGCTCCGCCCGCTGCCTGCGCAGGGCAGTGACACCGACACACACTGTGTGAGCTCCCCCCGCTGGCTGGGCAGACACCGTTGCATACTGGCAATGTCGAGCTATTGTGGATTATCCGGTTTTGCATTCTTGGTTTTCAAGGAGGAAGTAACCCACAAAAACTGTGTTGAGTTGTGAGGCCTGCTCTACACTTACTGGTAGATCTTGGTCTGTTAGGGCAGAGAGTTTGTGCTGACAGAGTTATGCTGGGAAAAGCCCTAATTTAGACAGAGTTATAACCAGTTTAAGGGGCTTTATTATGGTCTATTTCTTATGTCGCTTTCTGAATCAGAATAAGTTGCAGCAGTACCAGAGCAGATATCACAGTCAGACTGCATCTACACCCGAGAGGCTTTGCAGAGTTAAAGCGACTGAGTCTTTAAGCATAGCCAGGAGTTTAGGAAGCCCGAGGGCCAGCTGGACAACAAGACACCTGCTAAGGGAGGAAACATTACTTCTGCAGCCAAGAAATCTGCCAGAAACAATGGAGGAGCAAATAACCAAACAGAGAAATAAAATGAATGAACACAGCAGGTGTCTATAATTTATGTATAATGAAATAACGACAATAAGCAGTACTTGCCCACGTTCGCCGGGGTATTTCTTGTTGCCTTTTTCAGCATGCAGCAATTCCTGCTCCTGTTGTACAGAGATGAAGAACTCTTTGCAGGGTAGCTGGAAGTTGATGCAAACCTGAAGTTCACTGCATCTGGTTCTGTTCATCAGACCATTTGTTCCCCATTAAGGAAAAGATGCTCCCTACAAACCCATTTGATCCTGGTGCACCAAGAACAAACGACACAGTTTGGAAAAAAAAAATCTGATTTTCTTTTCCATGCTTCCAAACACCTCCAGCCCCTTTTCACTGAGGCTTGGAAACGTCAGTTCTTGTAGTTCCGATCACCTCTCTACTGTGCAGCATTCCTCACGGAGCTGATCCCTGGTGATGATTTGCTTCATTTTGAGTGCTTCCATTTCCTCCTCAAGGTCTCAGCTAGAACCTAAGCATCAAGGCCAATGGATCTCAGCTTCATCATTATGTTGTCAGAAGAGACACTGAACCAACTGACAATGTACAAAAGCACGGAGCCATAACACTTAATGAAGTATTGCTTTCCCTTCACCTTTCATTGTGGCCAGGAGTTTCTCCACCAGTTGTTTGGCTTGGAATCCAAACCAACAACCCTCTTTCTGGTTTAGTGTCTACGGGTATGTCTACACTGGCAGAGATACAGCGCCGGCAGTTCAAGCACCACTCAGAGAGCGCTGAAGGGAAACTGCTGTTGTGTGTTCACACTGTCAGCTGTTTGCACAATAGCATGTTCGCACTTGCGGCACTTGCAGCGGTATTCGGAGCGGTGCACTCTGGGCAGCTATCCCACAGAGCACCTCTTCCTCTTCTGCCGCTAAGAGTTGTGGGAAGGCGGAGGGGGGTCACGGGGCATCCTGGGTCCTGTCCCAATGCCCCATGATGCATTGCTTCGCATCCCAGCAATCCCTGTGCTTCCGTCCACATTTGACACCATCTTTCAACGGTTTGTGCACTGCGCACTCTGCCTCTTTGGGCTGCAGGAATGGATCCCGAACTGCTGACCAGTACGCTGCTCGCTCTGACCAACACGTCACAAGTGGCAGTGGAATTATTCCTTAAACTACAAAGGCAAGAGGAGTGCGACATTGATCTCGCCACACATGGTAGTTACGACATGAGATTGCTTGTGGCATTCACGGAGGTGCTGACCACAGTGGAACGCTGCTTTTGGGCTCAGGAAACAAACACTGAGTGGTGGGATCACATTGTGATGCACGTCTGGGATGACGAGCAGTGGCTGCTGAACTTTCGGATGAGGAAAGTCACATTCATGGGACTGTGTGATGAGCTCGCCCCAGCCCTGTGGCGCAAGGACACGAGAATGAGAGCTGCCCTGTCTTTGGACTCCTGTTGACGGAAGTGTACGGGGCCATTAATTGCATCCTGCTCCGAAAGACCATGACTCTGAGCAATGTGCATGACATGGTGGACGGCTTTGCACAAATGGGCTTCCCTAACTGCGGAGAGGTAATAGATGGGACGCACATTCCATTTCTGGGACCAGACCACCTAGCCACCGAGTACATTAATTGCAAGGGGTATTTCTCAATGGTTCTCTAGGCGCTTGTGGATCACCGTGGGCATTTCACAGACATTAACGCAGACCGGGCCGGAAAGGTGCATGACGCACGCATCTTTCGGAACACTGGCCTGTTCAGGAAGCTGCAAGCCAGGACTTTCTTCCCAGACCAGAAGATCACTGTAGGGGAAGTCGAAATGCTCATTGTGATCCTGGGAGACCCTGCCTACCCCTTAATGCCGTGGCTTATGAAGCCATACACGGGGCACCTTGATAGCAGCAAGGAGCGGTTCAACAGGCTGAGCAAGTGCAGAATGACTGTGTGCTTTTGAGTGTGCTTTTGGCTGTTTAAAGGCCCGCTGGCGCTGCCTATATGGGAGGCTGGACCTGGCTGATGACAATATTCTTATGCATATAGCCACATGCTGTACGCTCCATAATGTTTGTGAAGGGAAGGGTGAAAGCTTCACTCAGGGATGGACCACTGAGGCTCAGCGCCTGGAGGCTGAATTTGAACAGCCAGAGACAGGGCTATTAGAGGGGTGAAGCGCGGGGCTATAAGGATTAGGGATGCCTTGAGGCAGCAATTTGAAGCTGCAAGCCACTAATATTTGTTGCTATGCTTGGGAGTGCAGTGCTTGTAATGCTAGGAGGTGATTGTGATTGGTGCAGACAATGCACTATGAAGATGTAAGGAAATTGCCTGTTGCTTTGCTTCCGATTAATGGAATAAAGATTGCTTTCAAACCAAATAATAATAAATAATAAATTGAGATATACCTATCTCATAGAGCTGGAAGGGACCCTGAAGGGTCATCGAGTCCAGCCCCCTGCCTTCACTAGAAGGACCAATTTTTGCCCCAATTTTGTCCCAGATCCCTAAGTGGCCCCCTCAAGGATTGAACTCACAACCCTGGGTTTAGCAGGCCAATGCTCAAACCACTAAGCTATCCCCCCAAACAATTCTTTTATTAAAAAACAACAATTGCAGGAGAGAGACAAACAAAAAAACACATCAGCACCATGGGGGATGGGGGAAGGGAGGGTCCCAGGAGGAGGTGGGGTCCCGGGACGGTTGAAGGTTTGTGTATGTCCTGGTATCACATGCAACCTTGTCCCTTGGAGTACAGTGCAGCGGGTGCTGTACTTCAGCAGGGCTACACTGCAGCGGGATGGGCGTTGAGTGCACTGGGTACTGGGCGTCCGCAGGGCTGGACTGTGACGGGGCAGGAGTGGAATGCAGCGGGTACAGCCTGGAGCCAGGAGGTTGATAAGCGGGTGTTGGCGGCATCTGGGGGGAGCATGGGAAAGAGTTTTGTGACAGCGGCTGCAGGGGAGGGCGGGTGCGGAGCTGCTCGGTTTGCAGTGCTAGTAGCACCTGGAGCGTGTCCACTTGGTGCTCCATAACTTTTAAGAGCTGCTCCGTGGCTTTGTTCTGGCGCGCCGCGTTCTCCTTTTGCTCCCTCTTCTTGCTGTCCCACCACTCCTTCAATTCTTGTTTTTCGGCTGTGGAGTGCATCATGACATCACGCAGAAACTCCTCTTTAGTTCTTCGTGGCCGCTTTCTAATTCTGCGCAGCCGTTCAGCCAGTGATAACGAAGAGGGAGGCTGGGCTCCCAAGGTCATATCTGTGAAGCTGAAATGCAGCATTTTACAGAAGCAGTATTGTTTGCAACACACAGACCACTGATTCGGTGATTTAAAACACAGCCACTATTCACATACCTGTGGCTGTGTTTTAAATGCCCCTACTAATGCAGCCCAATATGCTGTTAGGCTTCTTGGCAACGAGGGCACACTGCTGACTCATATCCAGCTTCTCATCCACTGTAATCCCCAAGTCCTTTTCTGCAGAACTGCCGCTTAGCGAGTCGATCCCCAGCCTGTAGCAGTGCATGGGATTCTTCTGTCCTAAGTGCAGGACTCTGCACTTGTCCTTGTTGAACCTCATCAGATTTCTTTTGGCTCAATCCTCTGATTTGTCTAGGTCACTTGGGACCCTATCCCTATCTCCAGCGTATC
>QXTE01000201.1:302936-316903 GCA_003942145.1 Platysternon megacephalum | reverse complement strand
CGTTCAGCCAGTGATAACGAAGAGGGAGGCTGGGCTCCCAAGGTCATATCTGTGAAGCTGAAATGCAGCATTTTACAGAAGCAGTATTGTTTGCAACACACAGACCACTGATTCGGTGATTTAAAACACAGCCACTATTCACATACCTGTGGCTGTGTTTTAAATGCCCCTACTAATGCAGCCCAATATGCTGTTAGGCTTCTTGGCAACGAGGGCACACTGCTGACTCATATCCAGCTTCTCATCCACTGTAATCCCCAAGTCCTTTTCTGCAGAACTGCCGCTTAGCGAGTCGATCCCCAGCCTGTAGCAGTGCATGGGATTCTTCTGTCCTAAGTGCAGGACTCTGCACTTGTCCTTGTTGAACCTCATCAGATTTCTTTTGGCTCAATCCTCTGATTTGTCTAGGTCACTTGGGACCCTATCCCTATCTCCAGCGTATCTACCACTCCTCTCAGTTTAGTGTCATCCACAAACTTGCTGAGGGTGCAATCCATCCCATCCTCCAGATCGATATTGAACAAAACTGGCCCCAGGACCGACCCTTGGGGCACTCCGCTTGAAACCTGCTGCCAACTAGACATCAAGCCGTTGATCACTACCCGTTGAGCCCGACGATCTAGCCAGCTTTCTATCCACCTTATAGTCCATTCATCCAATCCATACTTCTTTAACTTGCTGGCAAGAATACTGTGGGAGACCGTATCAAAAGCTTTGCTAAAGTCAAGATATATCACGTCCACCGCTTTCCCCATATCCACAGAGCCAGTTATCTCATCATAGAAGGCAATCAGGTTGGTCAGGCATGACTTGCCCTTGGTGAATCCCTGTTGACTGTTCCTGATCACTTTCCTCTCCTCCAAGTGCTTCAAAATGGTTTCCTTGAGGACCTCCTCCATGATTTTTCCAGGGACTGAGGTGAGGCTGAGTGGTCTGTAGTTCCCCAGGTTCTCCTTCTTCCCTGTTTTAAAGATGGGCACTACATTCGCCTTTTTCCAATCATCCGGGACCTCCCCCGATCGCCACAAGTGTTCAAAGATAATGGCCAATGGCTCTGCAATCACATCCGCCAACTCCCTCAGCACCCTCAGATGCAGCACATCCGGCCCCATGATCTTGTGCATGTCCAGCTTTTCTAAATAGTCCTTAACCTGTTCTTTCACCACTGAGGGCTGCTCACCTCCTCCCCATAGTGATAGAGTTTAAGTGAGGTCAGGTGTAGGGCTAAAGACAGACACACAGAAAGGGTGACATACAAACACAAGGAGACTGCACTTTCTAATGGCTGAGAGCTAACTGAACAGCCTTTGTTCAGGGCAGTTTCCTCACCAAGCTCCCTTTTCCACCGGGGGCTGACTAGCTTTTAGTCCAGATCCCCCTAGAGTCCAAATTGCTTGTTTTCCTTGTCTCTTCCGGTGAAGGAGAGCTGAGAGTTCGCTCCCCATCTCTGGGTAGGATCTTGACACCTTTGAAGTGTATCCACAGATAACGGTTCCTTTTCCCTGCTAGGTGTGGAGGCCAGGCTGTCTTCTCCCCGCTGGTGGTTTTTACAATGCAAATGTAGCCCACTGAATTTGGCCACACCTGGTTTGAGGTGTTGGCCTCTTTGTCTGGAGCAAACCTGTTTATCAGCTCCCCTAGACAATCTTTTAGTTGTTTAGTTGTAATTTCAGCACATCTGCATAATCCCATGTAGGCTGGCCTTACATACACAAGGATATTAATGACCAGGGAGTTATCAGTTTTCCAATGA
Source organism: Platysternon megacephalum (assembly GCA_003942145.1). NCBI lineage: Eukaryota > Metazoa > Chordata > Testudines > Platysternidae > Platysternon > Platysternon megacephalum. The sequence goes on along the minus strand of QXTE01000201.1, from coordinate 315,150 downwards.
CATATTACATGGTGCCCAGTAGCTTTAAAGAAAACATTCACCAAAGATGGTGCGTGCGTATACCGGCACGGTAGAGATTGCCTTGTGTTTTTTCAACAATGTATCTTGTGTCTGTGATGAACTTGTGAGGAAGTTGGAGGAACCAAAGCTCTGCATTACTGACTGGTGCACAGAGATGCACCGTTTGAAGATGTAGGCCTTGTCTATACCAGAACGTTTCTGCGCAGTAAAGCATCTTTCTGCGGTGTAACTCCCGAGGTGTACACACTGCCGAGCCACTTAGTGCACAGAAACAACAAGGAGTCCAGTGGCACCTTAAAGACTAACAGATTTATTTGGGCATAAGTTTTCGTGGGTAAAAAACCCACTTCTTCAGATGCATGGAGAAGTGGGGTTTTTACCCACGAAAGCTTATGCCCAAATAAATCTGTTAGTCTTTAAGGTGCCACCGGACTCCTCGTTGTTTCTGTGGATACAGACTAACACGGCTCCCCCCTGATACTTAGTGCACAGAAACTGTGCAGTTGCAGCACTAAAAAAACCCACCCCAGCGAGAGGCGTGGAGCTTTCTGCACCGCGGGTACGGCGCCGCGGTGCCAGTGTAGACACCCTGGTCGATTACAGCGTTGCAATTGGCCTCCAGGAGGTGTCCCACAATGCCTGTTCTCGCCTCTCTGGTCATCAGTTTGAACTCTTCTGCCCTGCTCTTAGGTGACCAACCGTGAGCCCCATCCCTTAAATTCCTTGGGAATTTTGAAAGTCCCCTTCCTGTTTGCTTGGTGACCCATGCAGTGGTCTCAGACTCTTTCCAGGTGACCATGCCTGCTCCACGCACCAGGTGATCCCCTGCTTGGAGCAATGCCGAGCTGCTGGACCTCATCGGCATTTGGGGAGAGGAGGCTGCGCAGCCCCAGCTGTGTTTCCGCTGTAGGAATTATGATACCTACGGACAGATTTCACGATGCGTGAAGAAAGGGGCCATGACCGGGACACACAGCAGTGCAGGGTCAAAGTGAAGGAGCTGTGGAACACCTACCAGAAGGCGCGGGAGGCAAACCGCCGCTCCGGTGCTGCGCCCACGAGCTGCCGGTTCTACAAAGAGCTGGACGTGATACTCGGTGGCGACCCCACGTCCACTGCGAAGGGCCCTGGGGATCCTTCGGTGGCTCACGTGCCAGTCGAGAGTGGACCGAGCCAGGAGGTGGAAATCTTGGATGAGGATGTGGAGGGGGACGAGGACCCAGAGGCAGAGGACGAGTTGGGGGTCAGAGGTGCACGCAGCCGGGAGCTCTTCTCTACCCTGGAGGAGGCTAGCCAGTCACAGCTGTCGGAGCTTGGCGAAGCGCAAACAGGAGAGGAGGCCCCTGGCAAGTGGCTTTGATTTTGGGAATCACTGAAGCGAGTTGTTGGGGGCAGGAGGGTTGCAGAAAGCAGGCTTGTGTCTGTATGATGCACGTACCACAGCATGCCTAGTCTGAGCGGAGGAACAGGCTGTTGATTGACTCCCTCACTTCACGGGAATCTGCCTCGGAGATCTCCACGAAACGCTCATGAAAATACTGGGCAATCCGCTGCCGCAGGTTCTTTGGCAGAGCTGCTTTGTTTCTTGCCCCATTAAGAGTAACTTTACTGCGCCGCTCTGCCCTCATGGAGTGGGGGGAGGGGGGCATTGCTGCACACAGGCGAGCCGCATAAGGGCCAGGGCAGAAGCCGCAGTCTTGGAGAAGACCCTCCCTTGATTCTCTGCTCACCCTCAACAGCGAGAGATCTTCCATAATGAACACAGCCTGTGGAAAATGTGGGGACAGGAATGATTATAAGGCCCCCCCTACAGTGCTGCCTCTCCCCAAGAGCCACGTGCCCAGTGTACAGTATGGTCCTGGAACACTGATTTCCCCTGCCCCTGCGGTTACTCACCATTTTGGGGTCTTGTGGCTCATGTGTGCTTGCCTGGGGTCAGCCAGCTGATACGCTGGAGATAGGGATAGGGTCCCAAGTGACCTAGACAAATCAGAGGATTGAGCCAAAAGAAATCTGATGAGGTTCAACAAGGACAAGTGCAGAGTCCTGCACTTAGGACAGAAGAATCCCATGCACTGCTACAGGCTGGGGATCGACTCGCTAAGCGGCAGTTCTGCAGAAAAGGACTTGGGGATTACAGTGGATGAGAAGCTGGATATGAGTCAGCAGTGTGCCCTCGTTGCCAAGAAGCCTAACAGCATATTGGGCTGCATTAGTAGGGGCATTGCCAGCAGATCGAGGGAAGTGATTATTCCCCTCTATTCGGCACTGGTGAGGCCACACCTGGAGTATTGCATCCAGTTTTGGGGCCCCCACTACAGAAGGGATGTGGACAAATTGGAGAGAGTCCAGTGAGTGGCAACAAAAATGATCAGGGGGCTGGGGCACATGACTTACGAGGGGAGGCTGAGGGAACTGGGGTTATTTAGTCTGCAGAAGAGGAGAGTGAGGGGGGATTTGATAGCAGCCTTCAACTACCTGAAGGGGGGTTCCAAAGAGGATGCAGCTCAGCTGTTCTCAGTGTTGGCAGATGACAGAACAAGGAGCAATGGTCTCAAGTTGCAGTGGGGAAGGTCTAGGTTGTATATTAGGAAACACTATTTCACTAGGAGGGTGGTGAAGCACTGGAATGGGTTACCTAGGGAGGTGGTGGAATCTCCTTCCTTGGAGGTTTTTAAGGTCAGGCTTGACAAAGCCCTGGCTGGGATGATTTAGTTGGGGTTGGTCCTGCTTTGAGCAGGGGGTTGGACTAGGTGACCTCCTGAGGTTTCTTCCAACCCTGACATTCTATGGTTCTGTGATTTACTATCTAGCTAACCCGACCCAGTGCTTTGACTGAATTGAGGGGACTGTTCACTCCATTCAAGATAACGAGCTGCTGTTTCTGTCTCTTTAAAAGAGCAGCGAACTTAATATCTTCAGGACCGTACAGTGATGGGGTTGTGCACTGCAGAGAGACATCGCCAAGGAGCTTGGGGGCTGGAGTCACTGACTGTTCCCTGCTAGGCAGGGTTTGGGCTTGGACAGTCCTGAGGGGTTTGCTGCCAAGGCAGACAAGCTGGCATGCCAGGGAGTCGTCACACAGCTTCTCTGCAGCAGAACTCCCATTTGCTCAGGCTGAGAGGTGTGGCACCGTGTCTCACAGCTCTGGGTATCTTATCACACCCTCTCTATCCGGCCAGAGGAGATATTTGCTATTAGCAGTCACGGATGGACCATGGGCCATTGCGGGTAACCTCATTATGGCATCCCCTCCATACAGTTACCAAGCTCAGTCTTGAAGCCAATTAGGTTTTTTGCCCCCATTACTGCCCTTGGGAGGCTGCTCCAGAACTTCACTCCTCTGATAGGTAGAAACCCTCATCTAATTTCAAGCCTAAACTTACTAACGGCCAGTTTCTATCCCTTTGTTCTTGTGCCAACATTGGTGCTTAACTTACATAACTCCTCTCCATCCCTGGTATTTATCCCTCTGATGTATTTATAGAGAGCGATCAGATCTCCCCTCAGCCTTTGTTTGGTTGGGCTAAACAAGCCAAGCTCTTTGAGTCTCTTCCTGTAAGGCAGGTTTTCCATTCCTCAGATTATCCTAGTAGCCCTTCTCTGCACCTGTTCCAGTTTGTCTGGGTAAGTTTACCAGCTTTAATTTTGTAAATAATTCTCATGTCTTTTCTTAGTTAATAAATCTATAGTCAATTTATTATAGGACTGGCCACAGACATTGTCTTTGGTTTGAGATCTGAGATAAAACTGACCTGGGTAAGTGACTGGTCCTTTGGGACTGGGAGTAACCTGATGTAACGATGCGGCCTCTGGCAGGACACAACTGAGAGTATCAATTCGGGACAAATTGCTTAGAGCAGGGCAGTTACAGCCCAAGGCTGGGTTTCCTTTACCATTAAGGCACACAGAGAGGACTTTGGTCTCACCCACTGANAAAGAGCAGCGAACTTAATATCTTCAGGACCGTACAGTGATGGGGTTGTGCACTGCAGAGAGACATCGCCAAGGAGCTTGGGGGCTGGAGTCACTGACTGTTCCCTGCTAGGCAGGGTTTGGGCTTGGACAGTCCTGAGGGGTTTGCTGCCAAGGCAGACAAGCTGGCATGCCAGGGAGTCGTCACACAGCTTCTCTGCAGCAGAACTCCCATTTGCTCAGGCTGAGAGGTGTGGCACCGTGTCTCACAGCTCTGGGTATCTTATCACACCCTCTCTATCCGGCCAGAGGAGATATTTGCTATTAGCAGTCACGGATGGACCATGGGCCATTGCGGGTAACCTCATTATGGCATCCCCTCCATACAGTTACCAAGCTCAGTCTTGAAGCCAATTAGGTTTTTTGCCCCCATTACTGCCCTTGGGAGGCTGCTCCAGAACTTCACTCCTCTGATAGGTAGAAACCCTCATCTAATTTCAAGCCTAAACTTACTAACGGCCAGTTTCTATCCCTTTGTTCTTGTGCCAACATTGGTGCTTAACTTACATAACTCCTCTCCATCCCTGGTATTTATCCCTCTGATGTATTTATAGAGAGCGATCAGATCTCCCCTCAGCCTTTGTTTGGTTGGGCTAAACAAGCCAAGCTCTTTGAGTCTCTTCCTGTAAGGCAGGTTTTCCATTCCTCAGATTATCCTAGTAGCCCTTCTCTGCACCTGTTCCAGTTTGTCTGGGTAAGTTTACCAGCTTTAATTTTGTAAATAATTCTCATGTCTTTTCTTAGTTAATAAATCTATAGTCAATTTATTATAGGACTGGCCACAGACATTGTCTTTGGTTTGAGATCTGAGATAAAACTGACCTGGGTAAGTGACTGGTCCTTTGGGACTGGGAGTAACCTGATGTAACGATGCGGCCTCTGGCAGGACACAACTGAGAGTATCAATTCGGGACAAATTGCTTAGAGCAGGGCAGTTACAGCCCAAGGCTGGGTTTCCTTTACCATTAAGGCACACAGAGAGGACTTTGGTCTCACCCACTGACTAACCATAAGTCACACAAGCAATTCCCTTAGACACTCCAGTTTCCCAGTATCACCACCAGTGCCACTCATTATGGGGACGAATGGTTATGAAAACCAATACCCCAGTAAAAGAAAAAAGGTTCTCCTGATCCCAAAGGACCAAGCCCCAGACCCAGGTCAATATACAAGTTAGATCTTACCCACAAATCACGCTGTTGCCAATCCTTTAGAATTTAAAATCTAAAGGTTTATTCATAAAAAGAAAAAGATATAGATGAGAGCTAGAATTGGTTAAATGGAATCAATTACATACAGTAATGGCAAAGTTCTTGATTCAGGCTTGTAGCAGTGATGGAATAAACTGCAGGTTCAAATCAAGTCTCTGGAGTCCATCCACAGCTGGGATGGGTCATTCAGTCCTTTGTTCAGAGCTTCAGTTTGTAGCAAAGTTCCTCCAGAAGTAAGACGCAGGATTGAAGTCAAAATGGAGGGGTTTCCAGGGCCTTTTATATTCTCTCTTTTGTGGGCAGAAACCCCATTGTTCTTCTGTGCAAAGTCACAGCAACAAGATGGAGTCTGTAGTCACATGGGCAAGTCACATGTCTATGCATGACTCAGTTTTTTGCAGGCGGGCACCATTGTTTACATGTTAGTTTGAACGTTCCCAGGAAAGCTCAGATGTGGACTGGCGTCTCCCAAAGTCCATTGTCAGTTAAGTGTTTCTTGATTGGGCACTTTCTGAGAATAGTCCTTTCTTAAGAAGCTGACCAAATGCTTCACTAAGGCTACTTAGAATCAAACACATTGAGCTACAAGTACATAGCCAATATTTATAACTTCTAATACAAAAATGATACACACATACAGACAGCATCAGCAGCAGCAGCAAATCACAATCTTTTCATGGACACCTTACGTGACCTCCTTTGTACAAGATATGGTGCCACTCTAGGACCTTGGTTGCAACAATAATCTATACGGTCACAGTTCATGTCAATAACGTCACACCTGAATATAGCTGTGATATTTGGTGTAAGGGACCATCTATCACAAAGGCAGGCGTGCCCAAGCAGTTTGGGGTTTGTGCCCTGGCTTGTCACAGCCTGCCCTGAATTTGGCACCTACGTTCATGAGCTGCTTCAGCCAGCGTGACACAGGTGCTATATTTGCACTTCTCCAGTCATAGGGTACCACCCCTGAGTTTACAGATTCATTAAAGACCCTTGCAATTTCATGGGCCAGTTCCTTTAATGTCTTGGGATGGAGATTATCCAGGGCCCCCGATTTGGTCCCATTAAGCTGTCTGAGTCTGGCTTCCACCTCAATGTGGTAATTTCTAGCACCATCTCCTCCTTCCCATCAGCCACCCTGCCACTGCCCCCAAGCTCATCACTCTTATTAAAAACTGAGGCAAAGTTTTTGTTTACGTGTTGGGTCAAACCTAGATTATTTTATATCTCCACCCTATCCTCAGTGCTTAGCGGTCCCACGTCTTCCTTCCTTGGTTTTGTTTTTATTTATATGATTGAAGAACCTTTTATTGTTGGTTTCAAATTCTTCTGTAAGGTCCATCTCTGTGTGGCTCTCACTTTCCCCTACACTTTCTGACCGCCAAGAGGGATCTTTCTTGCTGGATCCATCCCTTCTTCCATTCCTTGTAGGCTCTTAATCACCTGTTTGAGATGCCTGCTCATCCAGTTTGGTCTGCACCCTATGATCTCCCCCTTGCTTGGGGTGCAGGCTCCAGATAGTTTCTGCGACTTTGACGTAAAGTCATTCCAGCTTCCTCCACATTCAGATCCTGGAGTTCTTCAGTCCAGCCCACTTCCCCAACTAAGTCCCTTACATTTTTAAAGGTTGCCCTTTTGAAATCAAGGACGCTAGTTGCAGATCTATGATTGTTTAGCCTTCCATTTAGTTTAAACTGACAACTCACGATCACTCAATCAAGGCTGTCCTCTATAACCAGTTCTTCCAGGAGGTCCTCGCTACTTACGAAAACTAAATCTAAAAAGGCGGCATCTCTTTTTGGTCCAGTGACTATTTGATGAAGAAATCTGTCAGCGATCACATCCAGGAATATCTGGGCCCTACCATTATTAGTAGCACTTGTCCTCCAATATCTGGGAAATTAAAGTGTCCCAAAAATCACATAATTCCCAGTAGTATTTGTTTCATTGCAAACATTAAAGAGGTCTCTATCCATACCCCAGTCAGATCCTGGGGGTCTGTAGCAGACCCCAAGCACTATCCCAGTGAAACCTGTTACCTTTCTTCCCCAGGACTGGATGCTGTCTGAAGCACATCGGAAACAACTTTGTTCCTTTTATTAGAGGCATTGGTCTCTGCAGAGAAACAGATGGGCTGTTCGGGTGGCGATGGTAACAAAGTCCATAAACGATCCCTCACAGACTTTGGACCAAACCACTGGTCACTAATGGCTCTGTCTTGATTTATCCAGCAGACAGTTTATTATAAGTATAAGGCTGTGTGGCCGTCCCTCCTTGTCAGTCTCTGAGGGAGTCCATGCCTCCTCACAGGGGGGAGAGGGCTAGCTCAGTGGTTTGAGCATTGGCCTGCTAAACTCAGGGTTGTGAGTTCAATCCTTGAGGGGGCCACTTATGGATCTGGGGCAATCTCCTGCAGGCTCAGTAGCTGCCGCAGTTTGGGCTGTGGTGCCACTGGGCAGCGGTGGCTGGCTCAGAGCAGGTGGTGCATTTCGAGCCCTGTCGGGGCCGTAGCACCAGCAGGGCACTAGTGCCTGGCGTAGCTGGAGTCTTACACCCCTGAGCCTTTCCCAGGGCTGGCCAGGCCAGCATGCCTTTGGGCCTTAATAATATAATATATGGAGATATACCTATCTCATAGAGCTGGAAGGGACCCCGAAGGGTCATCGAGTCCAGCCGCCTGCCTTCACTAGCAGGACCAATTTTGCCCCAGATCCCTAAGTGGCCCCCTCAAGGATTGTACTCACAACCCTGGGTTTAGCAGGCCAATGCTCAAACCACTGAGCTATCCCGCCCCTAAAATATCTAGAGATGCCTTCCCTGGCAGCGCGTCTGGGATGTGTCTGTGGGGACATTGCCTTGGGAAGCCCGTCACTTCCCCTGTTCTCATGAGAATGTTTATTCCTGTGTCAGCGAGGGAGTGATTTATGCCCAAATAAGTGAGTCAATGCAGCAGGAGGGACATAAACAGCCTGCTAGGGCCATGCTCTGAGCAGGAAGCACATCAAGGGACCAGCACAGAGCACTGGGGGCAGGCGGGGCCGGAGCTAGCAGCGAGCACAAGCCCCCAGCTCATGGTCAGGGGAAAGATCTGGGCATCGGAAAAACCCCACCCGGCTTAATCAGTTGATCCGAAAACACCGTCTTGCCCCAGGCTTCCGAGCCAGCTGAATTCAACCTGCTGGGCCCAGGGCTTTGATGCAAAGAGATCCAGGGGTCTTTCTCCTCAATGTCTGTCTCTGGCCTCCTACCACTGGTTGGGGTGTGTGTGTGTCCGGCCCACTTTAGGGAGGGGCAGTGTAGTGATGCAGGACTGACCCCTGCGGCGCCTCCTGCTGGTGCCTTGGGAATTCGCTCGTTTCCAGCCTTGGAGCGCCCTCTGCATGCCGGTGTCCTGCTGCCGCTTGGCCCCCGTGTCCCTCCTTGGACTCCAGTGCCCCGTTATCTGGGGTGCTGCCCCCAGGCAGTACCCCCACAGTTTCTGTGGGTCACCCCACTTAGGGGAACCCCCACCCACTATCCCCACCTCACCTCTGTATTTGGCTACTGCCAGTCACCATCTAGCCCCTGCTCACTGGGGCAGACTGCAGTGTCTCAGCCATTCATCATAGGCAAGGGGGGGTTTGGACCTGCTGCCTCGGCCTACCCATGGGCTGCCCCCTGAAACTCCAGTACCCAATTGGCCTTAGACTAGGCCACAGCCTGGGGTTTTCCAGGCTGGAGCTCCCCAGCTCCCTTGGCCTTCCCCCAGCCCTGCTCCACCCAGGTACCTTCTCAACTCCCTAGCAGCCAGGCCCTTCTCCCTCTACAAACAGAGAGAGTCTGTCTGTGCTCCTGGCTCAAAGCCTTTTTATAGGGGCCGGCTGTGGTCTGACTGGGGCGTGGCCCACCTGCGGCCGCTTCCCCAATCAGCCTAGTAGCTGCTTTCCCCTGCCACAGCCCTCTCCCAGGGCTGTCTTTAAACCCCTCAGGGCAGGAGCGGGTGACCACCCTGCTACCGGCAGTCAGCCGCCCGCCCACTTCCTGGAATCCAATAGGTACAGGCAGTCTGTGGTTTTGGAGCCACAGGTCCCAGGGTCTCTCCATGGCACTGCTTGGCTGTGCTGTAGCTGGCGGCAGTGACTGGTGCACTGACTGAGAGGCTTGCGGTGGCCCTGGTGCTCCCTGGGGCACTGAAGGGGGCTGTGCATATTTCAGTCTCAGAGGATTAAGTCTGTATCACCTGCCCGGACAATAGACACATTGCAAATGCACCTGCTCGCTGCCTGTGGGCCCAGGGAAGCCAGGCTGCAGCAACTGTCCCTGGTATCCCAGTCAGAACCGGGCGCTGCTCAGAAGGCTCCGGGCTGGCTGGGTTCTGATCAGGACGTGGATGTTCTGAACCCCTTGGCTCTGCAAACAGCTCTGAGGAACTCTGCAATGAGGCTCCCAGGACCCAGCACCAAGCCAGCATCTTGCTACCCATTTCGCCCCTTCCCATCCCAGCGGCAGGAACCACACAAATGTCTCAAAGTCCCAGGTCCAGCTGGGGTTCAGGGGAGAAAGCTGGGCTGTTCCAGCCTGTGCCTTGGGCTTCCGGGGTGTAGCTGAGCACCCCCAAACCATGAACCTTCCAGCATACCACCCTCGGCAGGCAGCAGCTGGGTACGGCGTCCCATCACTGCCCATGGCCACACAGCTGCAAGGTATAATGGGGCACACAGACACACACCCAGCCTCTCGCAGCTGCCCACAGAGATATTACCTCACTCACCTTGTCCCAGCAGAGCATGAGCAGGGAGATGGGCCTCAAGCAGGGGGTTTATCTGCCCAGTTGCCCCCGGTGCTAATGCTGTTCAGTCCCCCCCCCAAAAAAAACCCCACAACAACAACAAAAAACTCCCTCTCCTAGTAGCAGCAGGGATCCCAGACCAAAGCACAGCTGGTGAGGGGATAATGACAAATTAAAGAGCCGTAATTATCCTGGTAGCTGCTCAGCAAGGATCCTACAAGGGGTAAGAGCCCTTTCAGGGTGTGATGGCTGCAAAGTGGGGGGCTCCCTGCATTAGAAGGTGCAAGTCTGCCTTGTCTCTCAGCTCCTGGGAGAAAGGACAGGGCTATGGCATGGAAAAGCCAGAGTGTGCTGAAGGAGACATCACTGCCACAAGGAAACAGCCCCTGCCCCTCGCTCGCACTGCCTAGCTAACTGCAGCTAAAACCCCTGCTCCGGACCCAGGGTCATGGCTCCTGCAGCTCCCACTCCAGATCTCACGGCCACTGCAGCAACTCTAGCTCCCACCACTGGAGCCAGCATAGGCCTAGCAGCTACCGCTCGTAGCCATTGCACGAAGCACTCTGAGGATCCGATGCCCTGCACGGGATGCCCAACACCCCTCAAGTACCCACAAGCGCCACGCCGTTCTAGTACTGACTCAGTGCCCCAGCTTCCATCTGCACCTGGGTGTTCCTTGTGGGTCTCCCATCCAAGCACACTAGCCCGGCCCATCCCTGCTTAGCAGGCAAGAGCTGAGATGAGAACAACCAACCAGCTCCTTGTCAGCAATTAGGAAATTAACAGTGATAATCATTACAGCTGCTTTAGCTGCAGGCTGCCCCACTCCCCGCACCCAGTGGGACAGGCCAGCTTTTCCCCAGAGCGACACCGCAGGACTGGGCCGACACCGGTACTGTCCTGACCAGGGAGTCAGCCAGAGGGCAAGGAAGGGGGATCCCCAGAAAGTCCAGGATTGGGGACAGTGGAAGAGAGGGAGGCAGGCGGGCACAGGAGCCGTCCCCGCCCCCAGCTACTAAACACTGGAACACATTCCAAATCACAAATTGCTTCCTCCTTAACCACAAGAAACAAACGGCGGGCCCCACCCGTCTGCTGCTCCGGGGAGAAACTGAGATGCTGGGGGAGGACGTTAAACAGCTGGAGCCTCTTGCTCAAGTGCAGACAGCTTGCTGGCGGCGTAGCTGCTCGCCCTGCGCCTTCTCTCCCAGGCCCACGCTCCTCTCCCCTGCCTGGAGACCTTGCCAAGCAGCCCCACAGGGGGGAGGGATAGCTCAGTGGTCTGCTAAACCTAGAGTTGTGAGTTCAATCCTTGAGGGGGCCTTTGGGGGATTTAGTTGGGGATTGGTCCTGCTTTGAGCAGGGGGTTGGACTAGATGACATGCTGAGGTCCCTTCCAACCCTGATATTCTATGATATGATTCCCCAGGGCACTAGGCCAGTCAGCCTCACCTCAGTCCCTGGAAAAGTCATGGAGCAGGTCCTCAAGGAATCAATTGTGAAGCAGTGAGAGGAAAGTGATCAGGAACAGTCAGCATGGATTCACCAAGGGCAAGTCATGCCTGACTAACCTAATTGCCTTCTATGAGGAGATAACTGGCTCTGTGGATGAGGGGAAGCAGTGGACGTGATATATCTTGACTTTAGCAAAGCTTTTGATACGGTCTCCCACAGTATTCTTGCCAGCAAGTTAAAGAAGTATGGGCTGGATGAATGGACTATAAGGTGGATAGAAAGCTGGCTAGATCGTCGAGCTCAACGGGTAGTGATCAATGGCTCCATGTCTAGTTGGCAGCCGGTATCAAGCGGAGTGCCCCAAGGGTCGGTCCTGGGGCCGGTTTTGTTCAATATCTTCATTAATGATCTGGAGGATGGCGTGGACTGCACACTCAGCAAATTTGCAGATGACACTAAACTGGGAGGAGTGGTAGATACGCTGGAGGGTAGGGATAGGATACAGAGGGACCTAGACAAATTAGAGGATTGGGCCAAAAGAAACCTGATGAGGTTCAACAAGGACAAGTGCAGAGTCCTGCACTTAGGACGGAAGAATCCCATGCACTGTTACAGACTAGGGACCGAGTGGCTAGGCAGCAGTTCTGCAGAAAAGGACCTAGGGGTTACGGTGGACGAGAAGCTGGATATGAGTCAACAGTGTGCCCTTGTTGCCAAGAAGGCTAACGGCATTTTGGGCTGTATAAGTAGGGGCATTGCCAGCAGATCGAGGGACGTGATC
>QXTE01000201.1:264761-302651 GCA_003942145.1 Platysternon megacephalum | reverse complement strand
AGCAGCAGAATACGGACCCTGGACTTCAGAAAAGCAGACTTTGACTCCCTCAGGGAACTGATGGGCAGGATCCCCTGGGAGAATAACATGAGGGGGAAAGGAGTCCAGGAGAGCTGGCTGTATTTTAAAGAATCCTTATTGAGGTTGCAGGAAAAAACCATCCCGATGTGTAGAAAGAATAGTAAATATGGCAGGCGACCAGCTTGGCTAAACAGTGAAATCCTTGCTGATCTTAAACGCAAAAAAGAAGCTTACAAGAAGTGGAAGATTGGACAAATGACCAGGGAGGAGTATAAAAATATTGCTCAGGCATGCAGGAGTGAAATCAGGAAGGCCAAATCACACTTGGAGTTGCAGCTAGCAAGAGATGTTAAGAGTAACAAGAAGGGTTTCTTCAGGTATGTTAGCAACAAGAAGAAAGTCAAGGAAAGTGTGGGCCCCTTACTGAATGAGGGAGGCAACCTAGTGACCGAGGATGTGGAAAAAGCTAATGTACTCAATGCTTTTTTTGCCTCTGTCTTCACGAACAAGGTCAGCTCCCAGACTGCTGCACTGGGCAGCACAGTATGGGGAGAAGGTGACCAGCCCTCTGTGGAGAAAGAAGTGGTTCGGGACTATTTAGAAAAACTGGACGAGCACAAGTCCATGGGGCCGGATGCGCTGCATCCGAGGGTGCTAAAGGAGTTGGCGGATGTGATTGCAGAGCCATTGGCCATTATCTTTGAAAACTCATGGCGATCGGGGGAGGTCCCGGATGACTGGAAAAAGGCTAATGTAGTGCCCATCTTTAAAAAAGGGAAGAAGGAGGATCCGGGGAACTACAGGCCAGTCAGCCTCACCTCAGTCCCTGGAAAAATCATGGAGCAGGTCCTCAAGGAATCAATTCTGAAGCACTTAGAGGAGAGGAAAGTGATCAGGAACAGTCAGCATGGATTCACCAAGGGCAAGTCATGCCTGACTAACCTAATTGCCTTCTATGAGGAGATAACTGGGTCTGTGGATGAGGGGAAAGCAGTGGATGTGTTATTCCTTGACTTTAGCAAAGCTTTTGATACGGTCTCCCACAGTATTCTTGCCGGCAAGTTAAAGAAGTATGGGCTGGATGAATGGACTATAAGGTGGATAGAAAGCTGGCTAGATCGTCGGGCTCAACGGGTAGTGATCAACGGCTCCATGTCTAGTTGGCAGCCGGTTTCAAGTGGAGTGCCCCAAGGGTCGGTCCTGGGGCCGGTTTTGTTCAATATCTTCATTAATGATCTGGAGGATGGCGTGGACTGCACACTCAGCAAATTTGCAGATGACACTAAACTGGGAGGAGTGGTAGATACGCTGGAGGGTAGGGATAGGATACAGAGGGACCTAGACAAACTCGAGGATTGGGCCAAAAGAAACCTGATGAGGTTCAACAAGGACAAGTGCAGAGTCCTGCACTTAGGACGGAAGAATCCCATGCACTGTTACAGACTAGTGACCGAATGGCTAGGAAGCAGTTCTGCAGAAAAGGACTTAGGGGTTACAGTGGACGAGAAGCTGGATATGAGTCAACAGTTGCCAAGAAGGCTAACGGCATTTTGGGCTGTATAAGTAGGAGCATTGCCAGCAGATCGAGGGACATGATCATTCCCCTCTATTCGACATTGGTGAGGACTCACCTGGAGTACTGTGTCCAGTTTTGGGCCCCACACTACAAGAAGGATGTGGAAACATTGGAAAGAGTCCAGTGGAGGGCAACAAAAATGATTAGGGGGCTGGAGCACATGATTTATGAGGAGAGGCTGAGGGAACTGGGATTGTTTAGTCTGCAGAAGAGAAGAATGAGGGGGGATTTGATAGCTGCTTTCAACTACCTGAAAGGGGGTTCCAAAGAGGATGGATCTAGACTGTTCTCAGTGGTGGCAGATGACAGAACAAGCAGTAATGGTCTCAAGTTGCAGTGGGGGAGGTTTAGGTTGGATATTAGGAAAAACTTTTTCACTAGGAGGGTGGTGAAGCACTGGAATGGGTTACCTAGGAAGGTGGTGGAATCTCCTTCCTTAGAGGTTTTTAAGGTCAGGCTTGACAAAGCCCTGGCTGGGATGATTTAGTTGGTGTTGGTCCTGCTTTGAGCAGGGGGTTGGACTAGATGACCTCCTGAGGTCCCTTCCAACCCTGAGATTCTATGATTCTATGATTCTCTACTTCTCTCACACTCCCTTCTGCTGAGATGGTGCCGAAGGTCCTGTCTGGGGTGGGCTCCGCCGCTGGCTGCATCCAGGGCAAAGGGCTAGAGTCATCGACCGTTAATTACATTCTGACCGGTCATCTAGACTGAGGTCCAAACTTCCTCGCCCGGGCTGGGGGTTGGGGACAGCATTCTGGCTCCAGCTCAAAAAGCCTTTTGCTTCATGGACCAGGGGCTGGGAACGGAACGGTCAGCAGCATCCCGCATGGTCGCTTCAGTTCTTCACAGGGCAGGGTGGGGCGTTCCAAGCAGCTCAATTCTCGCTTAGGTACCAAGGGCTCAGCACCCAGCCTGCTGGGCTACTCCATACCTCTGGCCCTATGGCTCCAAACAGGGCCCAGGAATAGGAGAGCAAAGGGATGCTTTGCAGGGGCAGCACTGGAAGCATGATGCAGTGCATGAAGGAGAAGGCAGGATGCCTGGCTGCTGTTCCCAGTTCTAACTCACTGTGTGGCTTTGGGCAAGTCCCTTATGCTCTCTGTGCCTTAGTTTCCCCATCTGTACAATGAGAATCCTGAGACTGTCCCACTTTGTAAAGCACTTTGAGATCCTCAGAGGAGAAGAGCTCTGTAGGTACGGAGGAGTTTAGTAGGAACAGACTTTAGCTCTAGGGCTCAATATCCCTGAGAATGCCCAGCTGGGCCAGGCCCTGCCATCCTTTAACTCTGGAGGAGTTGTAGGTGCCCAAGGACCATGACGTCGGGCCCCGGTGTCAGGAATGGAAACTCTGGAGATGCTGTAATGTTTCTGAGGCCATGCAATATTTTATATTTGCTTTGCATGAGTATATCCTGCAGGCACCAGCTCTGATAATGATTCCATCAGACAGACTCAGGCATTGAGAACACTTTTACAGGTAATACGCTCACTTTCTAGAAAGAACTGCACCACAATTCTCAGCACGGCTCTTCTCCACCATCTCACTGCCTATACCAGGGGTGGGCAAACTATGGCCCGCAGGCCGCATGCGGCCCATCAGAGCTTCTAATCCGGCCCTCGAGCTCCCGTTGGGGAGTGGGGTTGGGGGCTTGCCCCGCTCTGGCACTCCAGCCAGGGGGCAGGGTTGGGGGCTTGCCCTGCTTTGCCTGCCTGGGGCTCCCCAGCCCCCAACTCACAACTCCTTGGTGAGCACCATCTTCCCGCATGCAGAGCCGCACTGCGCGGGCGTGACCGGCACCGCTTACCCTGACTTCACGGCGCTGTTTCCGGGATCGGAACCCCGCCCCATGCATCCTCCCACCCCACCTCAGTGACATCCCTTACTATAGAGAAACGTAATAAACGCAGATTTCCACAACGAGAATGACACCGGACTTTGATGCCATTGTAAAGAGGGGTGACCAGCTGCATTGTTCACATTAATCAAAGAGGAGATGGAAAGGGAGTAAGTGTGCTTTAATTATTGTAATACGTTGTTATGATGGTATATTTATAATAGTAAGTAAAGTTTTATGTTTAGTTCCACTAAAATGTATCTTTATTAAATAGAGTGTTACGAGATTTGCCTGTTACTTTGCTCATTTATTAGGGTTACTCTTCTGGGGGGGGGGGGTGTTTCTGTAATTCTATCAATGGACTGCTTGTGTCACTTGTGTTCTCATACGGAGCTCTACTTCTCCCTCCTGCAAGTTCCCTCCCAATGGAGCAATCCTGCCGGACCCAGGTTCTCCAGGGCTGGGTTCCTCCAGCCGCAGAATCAGACACACACATTAACAGAGCACGTCTGAGACGACCGGGTTAACCAGCACCTCCAAGCTGACCCCTTATATGTCTCTGGACTCAGGAGGCTGGGTCAGGCAGCACTTTCCATCTGCCACCCTCCTATGCCCCAGGTTCAGCACGTCCCTATCTCCACTTTCACGTTACACTTGTTCTGGTCGTAACCCACTTGATGAACAAACCCCACAGGATTTTTGGGTGCTGCAGGGGAGCGTTACTGCAGAGCGAATGGGGAAGCCAAAAAACACCCATGGGGGGAGGGGGGGGAGGGGAGAGAGAAGCAACCAGCTTAACCATGAAAGTTATTTATTGCCAGGTAATAACCATACAAGGGGAGCCAAACAAACAAAACAGTGATAATATTAAATCTAACTTAAATTTGATTATAAAAGTCAGGTTTAGAAAACTATAACTGATCCCACAAGTCAAGGTCAGAAGGCTACACCTAGAGAGAGAGAGAGTGTTAGATTCTCACCACTCCGTGAAGCTTGAATCGATTGGGGGTCCCAGGTGGTGGTGGTAGCTAAGGGTCTGGAGTGCTGGAAACAGGCAGAGCCCCCACCCCAGCATGATCAGTCAGGAGAAGATGAAGTCCCAATGAAACTGATGCAAATTTTGGATCTAGAGCGTGGTTAGGGGTTTTTGTAGGGAAAGAACAATGGTTCAAGGGAGAACACTCGATTTGTTTATGGGTAAACTGATGGCTCAAGGGAGTATCCCAAAGTTGTTTTGTTCAGGCTAGACAATAGGAACTGCTCATTCCTGGCTATGGGTGGTGTTCCTTCCAGGGAGCTCACAATGCAATTAGGCAGCTTCAGTGTTTTGGATACCAATAAAGGATTTATTACTAGAATTGGTCTGATAACTACTGAGCTGGGTGTGTTCAGGTGTGAGTTCATTAACATCTGGAGCAGAGATTCCCCATCATACACTGCTGCCCTGCTTTTCTGGTCCCAGAGTTCTTGCCTTGGAATTTCTGTCCTCCATTCTGTATGCTAATGGGGATGCCTCCTTGTCCCATCTCCGATGCAAATGAGGCTAGAGGAGTTTCCTTACCCTTGTCCGAAGGGGTTTAGGTGTGTCTCCCACTGCCTTTTTATTGCTTTTTGTAAATCTTTCTTCTGATCTGTTTTGGTTCAAGCAGAGGCTCGGGGGGGGGGGGTGTCTTTTGTGAGTCCGACAGGCTGGGTACTGTGCCCTGGTTCCCCAAGAACACAGAGCTAATAGGTAACAAGAGTTTATTTGAATATCTCTGAATTGTTAATTTTGTGAGCATTCATGGCCCGCCATACAATTTCCATACCCAGATGTGGCCCTCAGGCCAAAAAGTTTGCCCACCCCTGGCCTATATGTTTGGTTAAAAAGAACACCACAACAGCGCTATCTGGTGATTCCCAATAATATTATGCATGTCTCTCTCAGCTAAACTCCACCCTCAGGTCTCTCTGCTATTTGGAAAAGAAAACTGACATCAAATGAATTTCTGTTTTTAATCAGGAAAATACTATTTCCCAGATGGATGTGGGCAGCTGTGGGACTCCAGAGCTGTCCTATCTGTGGCTTGCCTAGACTCTCTGTTCTCCCTCTCTTCTATTCAACAGTGTGTTCACAACTCCTGTACTGGTGCAAAAGTACAAGGGTTGCTTGTGCATGGTGCAAGGGGCCACGGGATACACACGTATCCTTCCCCAGGCTGCATCGTACCATGAATCACAGGTTCTTCCATCTGCAACACTGATCTCTTGCCAGTATGGGGTTGTGGGGCCTTCAGCCCTCTTCCCCCCAGTGTGATACCCTTAAAAGTGCAGGGGCCCCCTGGTGCGCTTAGTTATTCATGCGCTTTCCACCACCGAGAGGAAGCAATGAGGGGCCGCCCCACAAGAGTGTGAAGATAGGCAGGGACGCTGGACAGCTCGGCACAGACTGAAAGAGAGGGTTGGGGGAGAGGAATGGCACAGAGGCAGAAATGGGGTGAAGGAGAGGCCATGTCTGCATGATGGGGCCTGCACTGCATAGCCATGGTGCCGTAGCTACGCAGGCACAACCCCCTAGTGTAGCTGCAGACTGTGCCGATGGAAGGGGTTTGCCATCACTTTAGGAACACCAGGTCTCCTAGCAACGGTAGCTACGTCGACAGAAGAATTCTTCCATGGCCACGTCTCCAGCAGGTGCTAGGTCAGTTTAACTACAGGGTGTGGACTTTTCCATGCCCAAATTTGGGCTGCCCAGAGCAGAGAGATGGACAGACTGCGAGGAGAGATGGGGAGATGGAGGGATGGGCAAGGAAGCGGGGGAAGGGGACCCTGCCCAGCACATGTGGGGGAGGTTCAGTTATAAGAGTGGGGGCAGGGGGGTGAGTCTTTTCTGCTCCCCAAGAGGAAGAGCAGGAAGTTCCCTCCTCACCAGACAGGGCTGGGGCCCTGGAGTCCCCCATCAGCTGGATCTGAGTCACTTTCCCTGGTGAGACCTCGCCAGCCTGACCGTGCGTGTCACTTCCCCCATCCCCCCGCCAGGCGCCTGGGGATCTGTCTGTCCCTGGAGAGGGGCGTGTGTCCCTGGCCCGTCTGCTCCTCACTCGTGGTGGCGCGCCCCGGCGCAGGCAGTCGAAGGAGCCCAGCAGTGCGGCTCGGCCGCGGCCCCTTCAAAGGGGCTTGTTCTGATCCAGGTGTGACGTTGCACTCCATATGTTTATGGAAATATGCCTATGAGTGTAAATATAATGTAACTGGAATATGCTTTATGCAAAAGGTCTCTTGTAAGGTATCATTACAAAGCTTATAATCTACTGAGTGTGATCATCCTATTTGTATGAATGTATCATTCTTGTATCTGAAGCTAGGAATATGAAGTATTACTCTGAGGTCCTATTGTAACTATGCAAAGTGTGGGCCATTAATGGTGGCTTGGAATCTTGATGGCTCCCATTAACTAGGACAATTGGTTGTAAATGGCTCTGTTTACTCACAAACCTTCCTGGGTACTTGCAGGCCAGCCCTGAAAGAATGGAGAATGAGGTCTTACAGTGACATGTGATCATGTCACCTGGTATTGGAATCCATCTTAAACCTGGTGCTTTTCCATTTAGAAGGAGGGGTGGAGACCCAAAGAGACAAAAGATTCCCGCCTTGTGCCAAAGCTATAAAAAGGGGTCGAACAGAACAAAGGGGGCTTCAATCATGAGAAAACCCCTAGTTACCACCTGAGCTGGAACTGACAAGGACTGTACCAGGGGAAAGGATTGGGCCCAGACTAAGAAGGAGTCGTCTGTGAAAGAAGCTTATTGGAACAGTTGTATTGTGTTCAGCTTATTGTATTCAGTTTTTTAAATGTATTAGGCTTAGACTTGCGTGTTTTGTTTTATTTTGCTTGGTAACTCACTTTGTTCTGTCTGTTATTACTTGAAACCATTTAAATCCTACTTTTTATATTTAATAAAATCACTTTTGTTTATAAATTAACCCAGAGTAAGTGATTAATACCTGGGGGAACAAACAGCTGTGCATATCTCTCGATAAGTGTTATAGAGGGGGGACAATTTATGAGTTTATTTGGGGTTTGGATCCCATTGGGAACTGGGTGTCTGGGTGCTGGAGATACATGACTTTCTGAGCAGTTTTTGATTAAAGTCTGAAGCTTTGGGGGCGTGGACCCGGACCTGGCTCTGTGTTGCAGCAGGCTAGTGTGTCTGGCTCAACAAGGCAGGGTTCTGGAGTCCCTGGCTGGCAGGGAAAACGGGCTCAGAGGTAATTCCAGCACGTCAGGTGACAGCCTCAAGGGGGTCTCTGTGACCGAACCCGTCACACCAGGAGATGAAGGCCTTTGACGGGAAGCACAGCATTCACCATGAGAGCCACACACCAGCCACCTAATTGCCAGCCAGGCCTGGGTTACGCCCTCAGCAGGCCTGTCAGGGCACATCTCAGCTCTCCGCTAGCCTTGGGCCAGGGGCTCATCTCCCCAGCCAGCTCCCAGCCAGCTCTGAGCCACCCCCAGGCCTCCTGGTGCTGGCACACATGTCCCATACCGAGCCTCAGGCTCGCCTGGCTGTCCCCCAGCCTGGCCCCACTCTGAGACAGCAAGCAGCCCGAGTGTGTTCCTAGCTGGTTCCTGCCCAGCCCGCACCGCCTTGCTGGCCCCCAGCAAACGGCATGAGTAGAACTCGACAGGACAGAACCTCGGTCCAGAACAAGCCTCTCTGCCAAGATGCCACTGCCCCTCTCAACCGTCAGTGCCACGGGGTGCAGGGGGCCGTGCCACGCGTCCCAACGAAGCCGTGGAACGACTGACCGCCCTGGGGTTTGCAGGGCAGCCTGGTGACTGGGTGCCGGGCGGAGCATGCAGAAACCCGAGTCTCAGGCCAAAAGCCACGAATGGCCCCGCTCCCCCTAATGAGAGCTGGGCCATGCGCCACCAGCAGTGTCAGCCTGGAGCGCAGCACCAGCCGCAATGTCACACCCCAGATGTAAATGAAACCAGCCAGAAAAGGGGAGGAGAATCAAATAGGTTTGACAGCTCCCCTCACAGGGTCAGTACTGGCACAATGCCCCTATGAGACAGCCACCCTGCTCCCTGCGGCACTGGGGCATTGGGGTCAGCAGACCCCAAGGAGAGAGTGCCCCCTGCTGCATTGCCAGCCACTGTAACCCACACACCTCCTGGGCGTGGTGCTCTGTCCCCTCTAGTGGCACCCAGACCACTTAGAGATTAATGAGTCTGCTACAGCCTTAGCTAAGAGCCAGGTGGCTTTTAGCTCATGCAATAGAGGCTCATGCATTGAGGTCCCAGGTTCAATCCCACCTGCTGACGACCAGGTTCTGTCAGCATTACACCACCACTTAGCTAGGCCCTTCTCCAAGGTGATGAGTTCCTAGAGTCTCTCACCTCTGCTCCATGGGCTCTGCAGGTTTCCGCATTTCCATTGCAATTCCCAGCGCTTTTCAGCGGAAGGGTTGAAACCAGCCTCCAACTCCCCACTGGCCGGTTCTCCCGGGGCTCTCAATCCGGCCAGTGCTGGTGGCTGTTGCTTTGGGCTCAGGTACATAGGTCAGGCTGGCTCAGTTTTCTTTCCTGAGAGCACCAGGAGCTGCTCTCAAGTGTGCCTGGCTGGCCCCACACTTTCCCAACCACCAGAGTTAGCTCACTTCTCCCTCCCAGGCAAAGGGAGGCCAGAAAGTTTCCCTGGCATTCCCGTCTCTGGTGGGCTCCCCTCCCTGTCTGAGAAAGGCATTGACTCGTGCTCCCTTCCCCCCTCGCTGCACCCTGGCTGTGCTTTCTGTCCAGGTGTCTCTGGTGGGTGTCTCAGTATCTCTGCCCGGGGGTCTCTGGTGGGTGTCTCAGTATCTCTGCCCAGGGGTCTCTGGTGGGTGTCTCAGAATCTCTGCCCGGGGGTCTCTGGTGGGTGTCGCTGTATCTCTGTCTGGGTGTCTCTGGTGGGTGTCTCTGTGCTCTCTGCCCGGGTGTCTCTGTGCTCTCTGCCCGGGGGTCTCTGGTGGGTGTCGCTGTATCCCTGTCTGGGGGTCTCTGGTGGGTGTCTCTGTGCTCTCTGCCCGGGTGTCTCTGTGCTCTCTGCCCGGGTGTCTCTGGTGGGTGTCGCTGTATCTCTGCCCGGGTGTCTCTGTACTCTCTGCCCAGGTGTCTCTGTGCTCTCTCTTTGGTTACTCTCTCTCCCAGCCAGAGTCTTGGTCTCGCTCTGCTCACCTGGGGATGGTCAGTCTCTGCAGGGTGATCCCAGCTGGAATCCCACCTGACCCCTGTTCTTGATGGTTTGCGCCTGGAGCGGTGGCCCTGTGGTGTCTCCACGGTGCCATGCCGTGGCAACGGGGTGGCTTTGGGTGTCCGGTGTGACGTGGAGGTCTCTCCTGCTGCAGGAGTGGGGATGGAGGGTGCCCCACTGTGCATCTCCCCTTGGAGACCGCGCGTTCCACTGGCCTTCTGAGGCCCTGACTACACAAAGCAGAGGGGCCTTGCAACAAACCATTGCCTGGGCTGCCTTGAGCTCGCAGCAGGACCGGCCCAGCGCCTCCTGTCTGTGTCCCGGCCGCCCCCCGAGCTTTACAAGTTGTCTCAGCACCTGGCAACGCTGGGGACAGGGTGTTTGGCTCCAGGCTGGCTGAACGGACGCAGGCTGCACTGGTTTCTGCCCTGCTGCCAGCACAGGATCGGGGCCCATGGTGCAGGTGTCCTGGGAGTCCCAGCATGCACCAGTCCGGGACAAGCGCCGGATGGAGACATGCCCAAAAGGTCTGCGGGGAGCAGAATCTCCTGCCCCCGTAACAAGGAGCAGTGGGACCAGCAGCCATTTAATGCGACTGACGTCCCTGCAACAGGTTCACTGCTCAGGGCCTGAAGCAAGGCCCTGTGGAGGCAGTGGGAGTCATTCCACTGACATCAATGGGGACCAGATCAGGGGCTTAGTGCAGAGGCGGCCCAGATCCCAAGTCTGTCCATGCAGGATGCAGGTTATTCTTGGGCCCTGCAGTGCAGCAATTGGGTGCCTGGGGTGCGGAGAGGGGTGTGAGCATGGGCAGGGCAGGGCCAGGGGCATGGGCAGGGCTGGGGTGTGGGCAGGGCAGGGCAGGGCGGGGGGGGGGGGGGGGGTGGGGGGGGGGGGGGGGGAGGCGGGGGCGGGGGGGGGGGGGGGCGGGGGCAGGGAGGGGCAGGGCGGGGGGGGGGGCGGGGGGGGGCGGGGCGGGGAGGGGGGGGGGGGGGGGAGGGGGGGGGGGGGGGGAGGGGGGGGGCAGGGGCAGGGCAGGGACATGGGCAGGGCCGGGGGCATGGGCAGGGCTGGGGTGTGGGCGGGGCTCGGCGGGCGGGGCGGGGCGGGGGGGGGGCGGGGGCGGGGGGGGGGCGGGGCAGGGGGGGGGTGGGGGGTGGGCGGGGCCGGGGGCGTGGGGAGGGCGGGGAGGGGGGCGGGGGCGGGGGGGGGGCGGGGGGGGGGGGCGGGTGGGGGGGGGGGGGGGGGGGGAGGTGGGGGGAGTGGGCAGGGCAGGGCAGGGCCGGGGTGTGGGCAGGGCAGGGCGGGGCGGGGGTGGGGGGCGGGGGGGGCGGGGGGGGGGGGCGGCGGGGCGGGGGCGGGGGCGGGGGGAGGGGGGGGGGGGGGGCAGGGGGGGGGGGGGGTGGGGGGTGGGGGGGGGGGGGGCGGGGGGAGGGGGGGGGGGGGGGCAGGGCTGGGGCAGGGGCAGGGCAGGGCGGGGCGGGGGTGGGGGGCGGGGGGGGCGGGGGGGGGGGGGGGAGGACAGGGGTGGGGGGGGGGGGGGGCGGGGAGGGGTGGGGGCGTGGGCAGGGCAGGGCGGGGGGGGGGGGAGGGAGGGGGGGGGGGGGGGGGAGGGAGGGGGGGGGGGGGGGGGAAGGGGGGGGGGGCCGGGGGGGGGCGGGGGGGGGGGGCGGGTGGGGGGGGGGGGGGGGAGGGGGGTGGGGGGGGGGGCGGGGCGGGGCGGGGGGAGGGGGAGGGGAGGGAGGGGGTGGGGTGTGGGCAGGGCAGGGCAGGGCTGGGACATGGGCAGGGCCAGGGGCAGGGCAGGGCTGGGACATGGGCAGGGCCAGGGGCATGGGCAGGGCTGGGGTATGGGCAGGGCAGGGCAGGGCTGGGGCATGGGCAGGGCCAGGGGCATGGGCAGGGCAGGGACATGGGCAGGGCCAGGGGCATGGGCAGGGCAGGGCAGGGCTGGGGTGTGGGCAGGGCAGGGCTGGGACATGGGCAGGGCCAGGGGCATGGGCAGGGCTGGGGTGTGGGCAGGGCAGTGCTGGGGTGTGGGCAGGGCAGGGCAGGGCAGGGCAGGGCTGGGACATGGGCAGGGCCAGGGGCAGGGCCAGGGGCATGGGCAGGGCTGGGGTGTGGGAGTGGCTCCATGGGCGGGGCTGGGCGGGGGGCCTGGGGACTTGGTGCAGGCGTGAGGAACAGAGAAGTGCAGCCGCTGAAGAAGGACAAACACTGGGGCTAGTCCCAGCCTTTGAAGGGGGATCTCGTTTGTTTCCCTCCACATGGATTCCCTGGTCCCGAGCGAGACTGTGGCTTGTCCCTGGGGTCTCCCTGGGCAGCCGGCCCGCTGGAGCCCAGAGCTCTGTGGAACATGTGGAGCTTGCGGGGCTGTGAGAAACACTCCCCCTCCCACAGTACCTAGTATCGCTTCCTTGCCATGGACTCCGGCCAGGCCCACGAGTGGATTCTCGTTCTCTGGGGGCACTGGTGTTAAACTGGAGTCAAAGATTAGGATGGGGGTCAGCAAGGAGCCTCACTTCTCCCAGGCTTGGCTGCTCGTTTCCCAGCTCCATCAGATGGCGTTCTAGACCCCGCTGGATCACTGGGTGACTGGGATGAATCCCTGCTGCTCCCCGTGCCTCAGTTTCCCCATGTGATTGGGATGACTATATGGCCCCACCTCCCAGTTGTGTTATTATTTAAACACTCCAGAGGCTGGGGCTGAATTCAGACTGTCCCCCTGCTGTCCAGCACCCTGCATTTCAGAGAGCGGGGCGCCCTCTGGTCCATGCAGCCAATACGCCTCATCCCTACACAGCAATCGCAGCTATGTCACCCCACCTGAGGCTCCCCACACAATACACCGAGACAACCTTAACTCTGCCCCCGAGGGATGCCCCAGGGAACTCACAGTTTCTTCGCCCTTCCTAACAAGCGCCGCCATCTCCTGCGCACACAGCGCAGCGCCTACCAGGGGCAGGGTGATATGAGCTCCCCTCGTATTGCTACGCAGCGTCAGCGGCTCTGCATGCACAGCCATGCTGGGCAGAGCTAAGGCCATCTGCGTGTGGGAAGCGTCACCCCAGCTGAGCATTTCCTGCTTCCCAAAAGGTTGGCTTGGGGGTCCTGAGGGTGCACCAAACGGGTGCGGGGGCAGAAGGCCGGTTGTGTGCCAGTGACCCTAACTCCACCCTCCTGGGGTTTTTGTTAGTGCCCTTCCCGGTGAGCTAACACCTAAAGCCTTTTCCATCCTGGGAGCCAGATTCCCTGAGCTCGCCTGCAGCCGCCCCGTCTGTGTTCTGTGACTGCGCCGGCACTGGGTGTGCTCTGGGGTTTACTCGATTGCTGTTCCGGTAGCACCTCCAGGTCCCAGGAAAGAGCAGGGCCCCTGCATGCTGGGCGCTGTGCAAACATACAGAAAGACAGCCCTTGCTGTCCCAAAGGGCTACGCCCTACACAGAACAGCCAGAGGAAAAGGGACTTGCCCGGGGTTACTGGCACAGGAATAGAACCCAGGAGTCCTGCATCTCAGGCCCGTTTTCTAGACCATCCTTCCTATACAGAGCTCAGGCTGCTGCAGAGTTGGATTCTTCCTGTAGAACAACAACGACAAACATTGTCTCTAGAACAGACCCCACCGCTGAGGCCTCCCAGCCCCCTACAGCAATAATAGATACAATCCAACAGCCCCAAATCCAACGGCTAAGCCCTGAGGTCCTGCCTTAGTTCTTGCTCAGGCTGATCTCCCGGTGAGGTCCATAGTGATGTCAGCGTATTCAAATGGTTTAAAACCCACACTCTGAGGATCAAAGCCAAAACACAGACCAGCCAGCAGTACGACGTCTAAGGGCCGACTGAGCTCAGGGCCCCATTGTGCAGGGCGCTGAACCAAGCAGCTGATACTGCCCCAAAGAGGTTGCAATCTAAATAGACAGCGTTAGTGAGAGTTTGCCAAGCCCTTTGACTGCCATGCGGTGGATCAAGGTGTGAAAGGCTATTCATTCATCACCAATAACGCCTGGTGGATAATCTCTCCCCCTCTTGGTTTATGCCAGCTCCCAGCACCGTTGGGCCACCCTTACCAGGGAGCAGGGATCAAAGCCCAGCACCAAACATCCCTGCACCTGGGGGCGATTTGCATCTGCTTCCAGACTTTGCCTCTGGCCTGTTTCTCTCTAATGGGATGAACTGGCGCTTTGACTTGGAACAGATGGTGTCTTGTACGTCGGGCCTGTGGCTACAAGGGAGAGAGGCCAGTGGCGTGGCAGCCTTGCCAAATTTCATGATTTTTATCACTGCTCTTGTGACAGTTAGTGGTTTTTTTCTTAAATCTCCAGGTCCTGGAGTCAAGGGATTATGTCAATCTCAGTTTCCCTTTTTTTTTTTTTTTTAAGTAAATTTCTAGCCCGTGTGATTGTAGAGAAAAGCTTGAAAATGTGATTCAGGTTCAGTGAAGAAACCAGAAGCCAGAGAAAACAAACCTCAATTTATTTTTTTAATCTTCTGATTGTTGAGGCCTGGCTCCTGATTTTTTAATGCTTTGGGCTGGTAATACTGGAGCAGGGAGGCTCAGGAGGTGGAAAGAAAGAAAGAAAGAAAGAAAGAAAGAAAGAAAGAAAGAAAGGCTGATTCTCTAACGTGGAGTGGGATGGAGTGAGATGGGATTTTCTAGGGGCAGTGAATTCAGCGCGAGCTGTGTGGGGTCCCTAAGCAGCAGAGAGCCCAGATCCCCGTCAGGCTGAGTTTACGGAGGAGTTGCGGGTTACAAATTAGATACAAACACAATCAAGTCCCTCGGGGCAGAAAATCAGGACCGTGGCAGATCCCAGGGAAGGCTGCTGTCAGACACACCCCTGTGTGGAAGCCTCCTCTCCGGATAAGGCTTGGCCTCAGCCCAGCTGATGAAGGTCTCTGCCCCACCCTGTCTCTGCATTTTGTTTTCCTGAATGGACCAGACAAATTCCTTTCAACTCCCTCTTAGGTCAGGGGGGCTGCCTCTCAGCTTATGGCGGGCCCCAGCCAGTGGGCTCGGCCCCCCTTTCAGTGCATCAGAGGGAAGTGCTGCAGATGCCAGCTCCCCCTTCTGGGCAATGTGGCTGGAAACTGGATCTGGGCAGCCGGCGGGCCAGTTGGGGAAGGGGCAGCTGACAATGGATGTGCAGGCTGGGAGAATGGCAGGAGGTGAAATTCAGGAACAGGTAGCAGCTGGTCATTAGACCAGCATCCACCACCTCCCAGAATCCTAGCGGGTGGATTGGATCCCCATTTCCCAGCTCTCACCCCCATTTCCCAGTTCTCACCCCCATTTCCCAGCTCTCACCCCCATTTCCCAGTTCCCTTTGGCCTGGGTTCCTTGTAGGCTGGCTCCTGCCGGGTGTAAGGTGACCAGACAGCAAGTGTGAAAAATCGGGACAGGGGGTGGGGGGTAATAGGAGTCTATATAAGAAAAAGACCCAAAAATCGGGACTGTCCCTATAAAATCGGGACATCTGGTCACCCTAGCCGGGTGCCAAGAGCTCTCAGCTGGCAGTGATGCCATTGCATGTAGAGGGTGCTCGGCACCTTGCAGAGACTGTCTGGGAGATTGTTGGTTGCAATGACCCAAGTTGCACCCCAGAACCACCCCAGGCATTTGAGTGGCTCTCAAGCCAGGCCAGGTTTGCTAGAATCCCACACTGAGCGTCATTAATAACCATGGTCATTTCACCCTTTGAACAATGTGTTTTTATTCGCAACTTTTAGAGGAAACAAGTGAGCGAAAAAGGAAGCTTACAAGAAGTGGAAACTTGAACAGATGACTAGGGAGGAGTATAAAAATATTGCTCGAGCATGCTGGGGTGTAATCAGGAAGGCCAAAGCACAACTGGAGTTGCAGCTAGCAAGGGATGTGAAGGGCAACAAGAAGGGTTTCTACAGGTATGTTAGCAACAAGAAGAAAGTGTGGGCCCCTTACTGAATGGGGGAGGCAACCTAGTGATAGATAATGTGGAAAAAGCTGAAGTACTCAATGCTTTTTTTGCCTCCGTCTTCACAGACAAGGTCAGCTCCCAGACTGCTGCACTGGGCAACACAGCATGGGGAGGAGGTGAGCAGCCCTCAGTGGTGAAAGAACAGGTTAAGGACTATTTAGAAAAGCTGGACATGCACAAGTCCATGGGGCCGGATGCGCTGCATCCGAGGATGCTGAGGGAGTTGGCTGATGTGATTGCAGAGCCATTAGCCATTATCTTTGAAAACGTGTGGCGATCAGGGGAGGTCCTGGACAATTGGAAAAAGGAAAATATAGTGCCCATCTTTAAAAAAGGGAAGAAGGAGAACCCAGGGAACTACATTCCAGTCAGCCTCACCTCAGTCCCTGGAAAAATCATGGAGAAGGTCCTCAAGGAATCCATTTTGAAGCACTTGGAGGAGAGGAAGGTGAACAGGAACAGTCAACAGTCACCAAGTCACCAAGGGCAAGTCATGCCTGACCAACCTGATTGCCTTCTATGATGAGATAACTGGCTCTGTGGATATGGGGAAAGTGGTGGACGTGATATATCTTGACTTTAGCAAAGCTTTTGATACGGTCTCCCACAGTATTCTTGCCAGCAAGTTAAAGAAGTATGGATTGGATGAATGGACTATAAGGTGGATAGAAAGCTAGCTAGATCGTCGGGCTCAATGGGTAGTGATCAACGACTTGATGTCTAGTTGGCAGCCGGTATCAAGTGGAGTGCCCCAGGGGTCAGTTCTGGGGACGGTTTTGTTCAACATCTTCATTAATGATCTGGAGGATGGGATGGATTGCACCCTCAGCAAGTTTGCGGATGACACTAGGCTGGGGGGAGAGGTAGATATTCTGGAGGGTAGGGTATAGGGTCCAGAGGGACCTAGAGAAATTGGAGGATTGGGCCAAAAGAAATCTGATGAGGGTCACCAAGGACAAGTGCAGAGTCCTGAATTTAGGACAGAAGAATCCCATGCACTGCTACAGGCTGGGGACTGACTGGCTAGGCAGCAGTTCTGCAGAAAAGGTCCTGGGAATTACAGTGGATGAGAAGCTGGATGTGAGTAAACAGTGTGCCCTTGTTGCCAAGAAGGCTAACAGCATATTGGGCTGCATTAGTAGGGGCATTGCCAGCAGATCGAGGGAAGGGATTATTCCCCTCTATTTGGCACTGGTGAGACCACATCTGGAGTACTGCGTCCAGTTTTGGGCCCCCCACTACAGAAAGAATGTGGACAAACTGGAGAGAGTCCAGCGGAGGGCAACAAAAATGATTAGGGGGCTGGGGCACATGACCTATGAGGAGAGGCTGAGGGAACTGGGCTTATTTAGTCTGCAGAAGAGTGAGGGGGGGTTTGATAGCTGCTTTCAACTACCTGAAAGGGGGTTCCAAAGAGGATAGATCTAGACTGTTCTCAGTGGTAGCAGATGACAGAACAAGGAGTAATTGTCTCAAGTTTCAGTGGGGGAGGTTTAGGTTGGATATTAGGAAAAACTTTTTCACTAGGAGGGTGGTGAAGCACTGGAGGTGTACATGGGTCATTTTCTATAAGAGCCCACACAATAATAGCGAGTGGCAAACACAACATGGGGACTCAGGGGATCTAGTCCCAGCAGGGGCGGGTGTGGGGTCTAGTGGTTGTGGTCAGATGTTTGGCTGCGTGTGTGTGTTCCCTTTGTGTGTCGCCCCAGCCCTGCATAGACAGCTGGCATGGCAGACCTCAAGTGAACCGCCCAATGACCACAAAAACTGTTAAGTGACGAAGGCACCCAGCCAGCTTTATTGTCGAGGAAGCACGGTATTAATATCCCGCAGACTCTACCAGACCACTAATACATGTATGCCCATAACAATGGACCAGCTCAGTCAGTGGCGGGACTTTCCATTCCTCCCTAGGCCAGACAGAGGCACTCCCCCTGAGATACATCTTTATACCCCAATACAAAAAAAGTTATGTAGTGCCCCTCTGATGTAGTTAGTTGACACCCTCTAATGTTACCATCCATCACCTTATACATCTCTATCCAGAAGGGGTCAGTGTGTTCCTGCTATCTTTGGGGAATGTGTTTGTACCATTCTTGATACAGGGTGTTCTGGTACCACCCTTCTGGAATGTGTTTGTGTGTGTGTTTTGTGCCTAGCACTTTTTAGGAATGTGTGTTTCTGCAGCATCAGCCCTGTTATTGCCAGATTCTGTGAGCAGGGCCTGCCTCTAGCTCACAGCCTGATTTTGCTTTATATCAGCAAAGTTTTGATTGCTACTTTAGCCCAGGCCTCAGGCCTCTGATACAAGGGCTTATGTCTCAGGCTCTCTTCCTACTACAGTAGTTAGAACAGGGGGGCTGGGAGTCAGGACTCCAGGGTTCTATTCTCAACTCTAGCATTGACTTACTATGTGACCTTGGGCAAGTCACTTAAAGTCCATCTGTGCCTCAGTTTCCCCATCTGTAAAACAAGGAAGATAATTCTGGGCCGCTTCTTGGGGAGGAAGGTGCGGTGATTAATCCATGTGTGTAAAGTGCCTGGAGTGCCTCAGATGGAAGCTGTTAGAGATATGCAAAGCATCAGCAGGATTGCACTGATTCAACCGCAGTAAGAACCCTCCCCTCCGCACCTTCCCCCCACATAACTGCCAAGCCTGGAGGCCTGGACCCCTGTGGGCTCTGGCCTCTTCCCCAACAGGAGCCCGACTCAGCCCTTGGGTCACTGCTTTAGGACTAAGCCCTGGGGCATGCTGGGGTGGAGCGATCATCCCTCTGTGGAGAGTGGGCTTAGAGTCTTCCAGAGAGCTGGGTTCGTGCTGGCCCAGGTGGCAGAACTGGGCTGTGACATCAGGGCGAAGGGTGAGGAAGGGAGAAGCACACGGCAGCGCGCTGTCCCACCAACAGCTCCTCCCTGGCAGCCAGACCCCAAGCAGTGAGCAGGCAGGAAGAGACAGGTCCTCCGTGACAGTGGGACACTGGGCTGCAGGTTCTGGTGCTGCATGGGAGCCCCTGACATACCAGGCACCAAGGCCCAGATCCTCAAAGGTATTTAGGCACCTAACTCACCAGTAGCAGTTAGGAGCCTAACTACCTTTGGGAACCTGGCCCAGATCTCTAGGTGCCCAATCCAAAGCCCATGGTACTCAATAGAAGACTTTCGGTTGGTTTGAAAGGTCTCTGGATCAGGCCCCTTGCACACGAGTGCGCATGCATAGGAATGGGAGGGTGTGAGTCTGGGTGTGAGTCCCTGAGCGAGTGTGAGAGTGCTGGTGTGAATGCACTTGTGAGTCTGAGTGTGTGAGGCCTGAACAGCGTTCCTGAATAACAAAGGAACAAGAATACAGCCTCATTTCCCAACTAGCTCAGCACACTGAGTGCTGAGCACTTGGAAATCTGGTGCAGGGTGTGAACAAAGGTGAATGTGAACCTGAGTGTCAGTGAATATGGTTTCAGAGTAGCAGCCGTGTTAGTCTGTATCAGCAAAAAGAACAGGAGTACTTGTGGCACCTTAGAGACTAACAAATTTATTTGAGCATAAGCTTTCGTGGGCTACAGCCCACTTCTTCGGATGCATAGAATGGAACATACAGTAAGAAGATATTTATACATACAGAGAACATGAGAAGGTGGAAGTAGCCATACCAACTGTAAGAGGCTAATTAATTAAGAGAAGCTATTAACAGCAGGGGAGAAAAACTTTTGAAGTGATAATCATGATGGCCCATTTCGGACAGTTGACACGAAAGTGTGAGGCTGCTTCAACATGGGGAAATAGATTCAATTAGTGTAATGACCGAGCCATTCCCAGTCTCTGTTCAAACCTAAGTTGATTGTATCTAGTTTGCATATCAATTCAAGTTCAGCAGCTTCTCGTTGGAGTCTGTTTTTGAAGCTTTTTTGTTGCAAAATTGCCACCTTAACGTCTGTCACTGAGTGATTAGGGAGGTTGAAGTGTTCTCCTACTGGTTTTTGAATGTTATGATTCCTGATGTCAGATTTGTGTCCGTTTATTCTTTTGCGAAGAGACTGTCCGGTTTGGCCAATGTACATGGCAGAGGGGCATTGCTGGCACATGATGGCATATATCACATTGGTAGATGTGCAGGTGAACGAGCCCCTGATGGCATGGCTGATATGATTAGGTCCTGTGATGGTGTCACTTGAATAGATATGTGGACAGAGTTGGCAGCGGGGTTTGTTGCAAGGGTAGGTTCCTGGGTTAGTGTTTTTGTTGTATGGTGTGTGGTTGCTGGTGAGTATTTGCTTCAGGTTGGGGGGCTGTCTGTAAGCGAGGACAGGTCTGTCTCCCAAGATCTGTGAGAGTGAGGGATCATCTTTCAGGATAGGTTGTAGATCTTTGATGATGCGCTGGAGAGGTTTTAGTTGGGGGCTAAAGGTGACGGCTAGTGGCGTTCTGTTATTTTCTTTGTTGGGCCTGTCCTGTAGTAGGTGACTTCTGGGTACTCTTCTGGCTCTGTCAATCTGTTTTTTCACTTCAGCAGGTGGGTATTGTAGTTTTAAGAATGCTTGATAGAGCTCTTGTAGGTGTTTGTCTCTGTCTGAGGGATTGGAGCAAATGCAGTTGTATCTTAGAGCTTGGCTGTAGACAATGGATCGTGTGGTGTGTCCTGGATGGAAGCTGGAGGCATGTAGGTAAGTATAGCAGTCAGTAGGTTTCCGGTATAGGGTGGTGTTTATGTGACCATCGCTTATTAGCACAGTAGTGTCTAGGAAATGGACCGCTTGTGTGGACTGGTCATGTAAGTGAAAGGAGATGTGAATGCGTGTGTTTGAGTGTGTGATGGTTCACAGTGTAGTTGTAGCTGTGTCGGTCCTAGGATGTTAGAGAGCCAAGGCAGCTGAGGTAATATCTGTTATTGGACCAATATCGCCTGGTGAGAGAAACAGACTGTTCCACCTTGCATTTAGTTGTGACTCTGCGAGGACTTTTCCCAGACCTGCTGAACAGCTCTGGGTGGCTCGAAAGCTCGTCTCTCTCACCAGCCAAAGTTGGTCCAATAGAAGATGTTCCCTCCCGCACCCTGGTCTCTGATTAATTGGTTGCAAGTTAGATTTGGTGTATGCGTAAGGCCAGGGCCGGCCCACAACATTTTGGCACCTGAGGCAGGAGCTCAAATGCCCCCTTGCTTGGGCCAAAGCTTCGAAAGGTCCCAATTCTGCCTGTTCTCNTTGTCTCTGTCTGAGGGATTGGAGCAAATGCAGTTGTATCTTAGAGCTTGGCTGTAGACAATGGATCGTGTGGTGTGTCCTGGATGGAAGCTGGAGGCATGTAGGTAAGTATAGCAGTCAGTAGGTTTCCGGTATAGGGTGGTGTTTATGTGACCATCGCTTATTAGCACAGTAGTGTCTAGGAAATGGACCGCTTGTGTGGACTGGTCATGTAAGTGAAAGGAGATGTGAATGCGTGTGTTTGAGTGTGTGATGGTTCACAGTGTAGTTGTAGCTGTGTCGGTCCTAGGATGTTAGAGAGCCAAGGCAGCTGAGGTAATATCTGTTATTGGACCAATATCGCCTGGTGAGAGAAACAGACTGTTCCACCTTGCATTTAGTTGTGACTCTGCGAGGACTTTTCCCAGACCTGCTGAACAGCTCTGGGTGGCTCGAAAGCTCGTCTCTCTCACCAGCCAAAGTTGGTCCAATAGAAGATGTTCCCTCCCGCACCCTGGTCTCTGATTAATTGGTTGCAAGTTAGATTTGGTGTATGCGTAAGGCCAGGGCCGGCCCACAACATTTTGGCACCTGAGGCAGGAGCTCAAATGCCCCCTTGCTTGGGCCAAAGCTTCGAAAGGTCCCAATTCTGCCTGTTCTCCTCCTCTCATGGTGCTGCTCTGCTACCTACCCCAATATAGGAGAACTAACAACTTAAAATGCCTTGTTCAAAAATTTTAAGCAACACTTAACTTTCAAACGCCTGAACAGCAAATGTAACTTTTCTTGTCTGCATAGTAAACACCGGCATTTTTATCTGTTTGAATAATCAAAGTGGTGCTTTCTGTGCCTTCTCGGTTGCAAAGATTTGAACTGCTTCCTGAAGGTCCACAGTCTGGGCCAGCTCATGCTCTATTGAGACGGTTGCAAGGCCGACCAGCCTCCCCTGTGTCATTGTGGAGCGTAGATGTGTTTTTATTAACTTCAGCTTGGAGAAGCTGCGTTCTCCACTGGCAACTGTTACAGGAAGTGTTAGAAGTATGCGCAGAGCAACAAAAGCATTTGGAAAGAGGGTGGTCATCTGATTTGTGCCCATATATTCCAGAACAGCCTTTGGAGTTGATCCTGCTGAAATGTATCTTGAAAGGGCTTTCAGTTCATCACCTAAATCACTCGCATCAATATCGCGCATGTCATCATGTGTCAACACTGTCTCTAGTGCCCTGCATTGCTGGTGTCGGTCTTCTTCAGGTATAGTGAGGAGTTTTGGAATATCATACAACGTCCCACATATACTGCTGTGTTCCTTGAGCTGCCTGAAACGTTCTTCAACTGACTGTATTGCACAATCTAGCACCTGGTTAAAGAATTCAACTTTGAATTGTTGTTTGGGGTCTCTTATGGGATTATCCCGTGCCTCGTAATCAAAATGTCATCTTCTTCGGTGACTCTTGTATTCTTGAATGGGTGGGAAAATAGCTTCAGTGTGAAGTTCCTCGGCCAACTTCTGTGCACTCTTCAGAATGTTTTGAAATCCCTCATCTGACTGGTAAGACTGTAGGTATGACTTTGCTTTGTCCAGTTGTTCCATTGCGCCAGATATATCAAGGTCAACACCTTGGAGTCTCTTGCTTACAATATTTATTTCAAACAGTATGTCATGCCACAACACTAAGCCACACAGAAATTTGAAGTTATGTATGTTTCTGGTGATTCCATTTCCCTCTGCCACTGTTCTCCCACGAACAGTTCCTGTCATAGCATTATCCTCCATAATGGCAACTATGGCATCATCTATCTTCCCAATTTGGTGTTTGATAGGCTTTATCACCTCCACTCGACTTTCCCATCGTGTGGCACTCAGTGGTTTCAGTGTCAGAGAGGATGTTCCCAGATGTTGCTTCAAAATTTGCCATCGATGAGTTGATGCAGAGAAAAATACATAGATGCTTTGAATTACATTAAAAAATTCAGCAGCCTCACTAGAAGCTGATGCTGCATCACTGACCACCAAGTTCAATGAATGAGAACTGCATGGGACAAAAAAAGCTCGAGGGTTTAACTCTCGGATCCGTGTCTGCACTCCTCTGTTCTTTCCTCTCATGTTGGCACCATTATCGTAGCCCTGACCTCTCATGTCAGCTATCGCAATTCCCGTATCTTCCAGCTTTTTAAGAAGCACATTTGTCATACCAGCTCCTGTAGTATCATCAATGTCAATAAATTCTAGAAAATGCTCTCTGACAGTCACCATTGCAGGGACATTTTCACTAGGTTCTGTTGTTGTTACAAAACGCACCATTAAAGTCATTTGTTCCGTATGGCTGATGTCAGGTGTGCAGTCCAGAATAACAGAGTAATATCTTGCTGACTTCAGATCTGCCACAATCTTCTGTTTGACTTTTGTTGCCAGTAACTGTATGATCTCATTTTGAATTGTTTTTCCAAGGTAGTGGTGTGTGTACATTTCTTGGGTGGTGACTCTTCTTAGATGCTCCTGGAGTACAGCATCAAACTCAGCCATCAGCTCCACAATTTTAAGGAAGTTTCCATTGTTTGGCACATACAGCTGATCTGAAGTGCCACGCAGTGCTAGGTTTTGGGTAGCAAGCATTCTCACAATGGCAATGAGCCTTTTCAGAACATTTTGCCAGTAAAGAGACTCTGATGCAATCTTCTCTTGATGCTGATCATCTATGGTGGCCTTTAACCTTAGTCTCATCTCAAGCTCTTTCCACCTATGGAATGCTCTCTGGTGATTTGCTGCCTTCTCATGGCAAGCCAGATTTCTAGCCAGATTTTTCCAGTCCT
Organism: Platysternon megacephalum; assembly: GCA_003942145.1. NCBI lineage: Eukaryota > Metazoa > Chordata > Testudines > Platysternidae > Platysternon > Platysternon megacephalum. The sequence continues at coordinate 279,059 of QXTE01000201.1, read as the reverse complement.
TTGTTCCTGTAGAACCCAATATGGCTGGAACATTAGACTGGAAGAGTTTGCAACAAAAACAGTATGCAGCATTCTGGGTTTTTGAGTACATAAGCCATGGCCTCTCCAGTTTGTCATTGGGGATTTCATACCAGTAATGTGTTGGATGAAAACTTCTATTTTCATTGTCTTTGGGGAACATGAAGTTTTTCACTTGCTGTGGCCCATGCAGTACAAGGAAGTCCCTCAGGCTACTGCTCAAGTGGGTCCACAGTCCTGGATCATCTAGACTTAAGGAACTAAACTCAGCAGCAACTCTTTCTTGCGCCTCCACCACACTCTTCTCTGATCTACACTTTTCTTCAGGAATGTGCATGGTTACATCCATTTGAGATGGAGATATAGACTCATAGACTCATAGACTTTAAGGTCAGAAGGGACCATTATGATCATCTAGTCTGACCTCCCGCATGATGCAGGCCACAAAAGCTGACCCACCCACTCCTAGAATAATTCTTTCCCTTGACTCAGCTGTTGAAGTCCCCAAATCATGATTTAAAGACTTCAAGTAGCAGAGAATCCTCCAGCAAGCGACCCCTGCCCCATGCTGCAGAGGAAGGCGAAAAACCTCCAGGGCCTCTCCCAATCTACCCTGGAGGAAAATTCCTTCCCGACCCCAAATATGGCGATCAGCTGAACCCCGAATATGCGGGCAAGACTCTCCAGCCAGACAAGACTCTCCAGCCAGACACTCAGGAAAGAGTTCTCTGTAGTAACTTTTAATATCCCATCATTGACCATTAGTACTAATTACCAGTGATGGCACGTTATTGACCTATTGACTATGATCCCGTTATCCCATCAAACCATTCCCTCCATAAACTTATCAAGCTTAATCTTAAAGCCAGAGAGGTCTTTCGCCCCCATTGTTTCCCTCGGAAGGCTGTTCCAGAACTTCACTCCTCTGATTGTTAGAAACCTTCGTCTAATTTCAAGCGTAAACTTCCCGACGGCCAATTTATATCCATTTGTTCTTGTGTCCACATTAGCACTGAGCTGAAATAATTCCTCTCCCTCCCTGGTATTTATCCCTCTGATATATTTAAAGAGAGCAATCATATCTCCCCTCAGCCTTCTTTTGGTTAAGGTAAACAAACCGAGCTCCTCAAGTCTCCTTTCATACGACAGGCTTTCCATTCCTCGGATCATCCTAGTGGCCCTTCTTTGTACCCGTTCCAGTTTGAATTCATCCTTCTTAAACATGGGAGACCAGAACTGCACACAGTACTCCAAATGAGGTCTCACCAATGCCTTGTATAACGGGACTAGCACCTCCTTATCTCTACTAGAAATACCTCGCCTAATGCATCCCAAGACCGCATTAGCCTTTTTAACGGCCACATCACATTGCCGACTCATAGTCATCCTGCGATCAACCAGGTCTCCGAGGTCCTTCTCCTCGTCCGTTACTTCCAACTGATGCGTCCCCAGCTTATAACTAAAATTCTTGTTAGTCATCCCTAAATGCATAACCTTACACTTCTCACTATTAAATTTCATCCTATTACTAATACTCCAGTTTACAAGGTCATCCAAATCTCCCTGCAGGATATCCCGATCCTTCTCCGAGTTGGCAATACCGCCCAACGTCGTGTCATCCGCAAACTTTATCAGCCCACTCCTACTTTTGGTTCCGAGGTCAGTAATGGATGCTGCAGTAGCTGCCAGGTCAATTGCACTCTGAGTAACTGGAAGATCAGGAATCTCCTCACCACTCACATCCTCACTGGGGCCGGAAGGCTCACCGTGAACATTCGTGTCTATGTATCTCAGGAGAGCTCCTTCCTGCTTAGATAGAAAAGCCTCCTTTGCTTGCTTTCTTTTTCTGAATGCTGCCCCAGAGGGGCGTTTTCTTCTTTCACTCATGACCGCTGTTCTGTGCCAGCTAGAGTAGCTCTCAACACTCAATTGAAGGGGACAAATAAGCAGGCTGGTAGCCGGGCCTGAGTGAGGGAAGATATCAGCATCTTAAGGGCCTAACTGGCTCCTACTACTTCAGTTGGCTGCCTGTTCTCCTCAAGTGGGTTCAGGGAAGCAGCAGGAAACAGGAAGCTCCCTGAGAGGCTGGTGTGAATCAGTCCAGGCTCCTGGGGGTGCTAGAGAGGTCATAAGAGGCTCCTCCTCCTCCTCTCTCTCCCTGCAGCTCGTGCTGCTTTCTGTTATTTCCTCTCACCTTTTCTCCTGCCTGCCTGTTACGTCTCTTGTGCCCTCCTTCCTCCAGCACAGCACTCCACCATCTCTGTGCATCTCGAGCAGAGAGAATACATATGCACCAACAGCAGACACAATTTCTACACTCTGGGTCCTAGTGGCACCCCCCACAGTCTGGCACCTGAGGCAGCCGCCTCAGTTCGCCTCATGGTAAGGCCAGCCCTGCGTAAGGCTACACTACAGCCGATGTCGGTAGAGTGACCAGACAGCAAGTGTGAAAAATCGGGACAGGGGGTGGGGGGTAATAGGAGCCTATATAAGAAAAAGACCCCAAAATCGGGACTGTCCCTATAAAATCGGGACATCTGGTCACCCTAGATGTCGGTTATATGAATAAACCACCCCCCGGAGTGACACAAGTTATCCCGGCACATGAGATGGGTTGCGTGTGCAAATGTTGGTGCAGGTGTGTGAGTGAGAGAACAGCTGAGTGAGAGACTGAGTGTGTGCGATTGTGTTAGACTGCATGACTGGCAGTGAGAGGGGAAAGTGCTTAGTGAGTGAGTGTGCGAACAAATGAGTGTAAATTCCTGATGGTGTGCAAGTCTGGGGCAGCGAGCTGGGACACAAAGGACCATGCGGGGCTGGTTATTCGCAGTGAGGTGGGTCGGGAAACCTCTGAAAGCCAGCGCTGTATCTCACCTTCCCTCTAGACGGGAGCCCAGGCCAGATGCAGCACGACGTACTGCAGTGAATAACTCCAACCTGCACAAACCTCCCAGTGCAGACCACACGCTGTTAACTCAACACTGCAGGAAGAAAAACATTTCTTTATTGCATTCTGACTCATTGCTCGTTTTATCCCAGGACAGGAAACCTTGGTATGGACCGTTTCCTGAGGAGAGCTGGGAAGAAAGTTCTGAACAACCTTGCACTTTGGACCTGGTTCTGGCAGGACACAAGGGCTCAGAACCCAGCTGAGTTTTTCCATGGGCCTCTCTGGAACTCTGCCACCACTGAGAGCTGGTGGAGAGGCTCTGAAATATGCAGGCAAAGTGACAGAGAGAGAGGGGGAATTGGGAAGAGTTGGTCTGACCTTAAAACCCCTTTGGCCCACCTAGCCGAAGACCTAAGAATTCTGCCTTTGTTGGATGGTCAATTTATTCCTAACCGTTGCTTGCCTGACGCAGTTCGTTCCAAACCAAAGCCAGTTTGATGGGCTGCAGGAATGGTAGTGCTCTGTTGACATTTGTTCTTCCCTTTCCTTTCTGTGTGAGAGTGAATTCCAAGCTGCCGGACGGTGCCAGATTGACAAAGCTGCAGAATGAAACTCTCTGTGTGTGCCCAGCTCAGCTACATCACAGGGTGAGCTCCCCCCGCCATCCTGCCTGGCACTGTGCCCCATCCCTGCCCCTCCAGGCATGAGTGGGGAGATCTGTCTCCTTGGCATCTCTGTGGAGACATCTCTTGCAAACAGCGGGTGTCTGGTTGGAGGATGTAGGTGTTTTTTAACCTGCCTCCAGGGGGCACTGTCCTGTCAGGGGGAGGGAGGAAGAAAGGCAAGGCATAAATCCCCTCTTCTAAGGGTACGTCTACACTACGGGATTAGTCCGAATTTACGGAATTCGATTTTTTGAAACCGATTGTATAAATTCGATTGTACGCGGCCACAGTAAGCGGATTAATTCGGCGGTGCGCGTCCATGTACTAAGACTAGCGTCGAATTCCAGAGCGTTGCACTGTGGGTAGCTATCCCATAGCTATCCCATAGTTCCCGCAGTCCCCCCCGCCCATTGGAATTCTGGGTCGATATCCCAATGCCTGATGGGACAAAAAACATTGTCGCGGGCGGTTCTGGGAACATCCTCCCCCTCCCTACGTGAAAACAACGGAAGACAACCATTTCGCGCCTTTTTTCCTTGTTGAACTGAGCGGACGCCGTACCTCGGCAAGGATGGATCCCGCTCAGCTCAAGTTTGCAGTCATGAACATTGTAAACACCACGCGCATTATAGTGCAGTTTATGCTCAACCAGGACCAGAAAAGCCAGGCGAGGAGGAGGCGGCTACGGCAGCGCGGCGACGAGAGTGATGCGGACATGGACATGGACACAGAATTGTCTCGCGCCACGGGCCCCGGCGCTTTGGAGATCATGTTGGCAATGGGGCAGCTTCTTGCTGTGGAACGCCGATTCTGGGCCCGGGAAACAAGCACTGACTGGTGGGACCGCATAGTGCTGCAGGTGTGGGACGATTCCCAGTGGCTGCGAAACTTTCGCATGCGTAAGGGCACTTTCCTGGAACTTTGTGACTTGCTTTCCCCTGCCCTGACGCGCCAGAACACCAAGATGAGAGCAGCCCTCACAGTTGAGAAGCGAGTGGCGATAGCCCTGTGGAAGCTTGCAACACCGGACAGCTACCGGTCAGTCGGTAATCAGTTCGGAGTGGGAAAATCTACCGTGGGGGCTGCTGTCATGCAAGTAGCCAAAGCAATCGTTGAGCTGCTGCTAAAAAAGGTAGTGACGCTGGGAGATGTGCAGCTCATTGTGGATGGCTTTGCTGCAATGGGATTCCCTAACTGTGGTGGGGCGATAGATGGAACCCATATCCCGATCTTGGCACCGGAGCACCAGGGCAGCCAGTACATAAACCGCAAGGGGTACTTTTCTATGGTGCTGCAAGCAATGGTGGATCACAAGGGACGTTTCACCAACATCAACGTGGGATGGCCGGGAAGGGTTCATGACGCCCGCGTCTTCAGGAACACTAGTCTGTTTAAACGGCTGCAACAAGGGATTTACTTTCCAGACCGGAAAATTACCATTGGGGATGTTGAGATGCCCATCGTTATCCTTGGGGACCCAGCCTACCCCTTAATGCCGTGGCTCATGAAGCCATACACAGGCAGCCTGGACAGTAGTCAGGAGCGGTTCAACTACAGGCTGAGCAAGTGCAGGATGGTGGTAGAGTGTGCCTTTGGACGTTTAAAAGGTCGCTGGCGCTCGTTACTGACTCGCTCGGACCTCAGCCAAACCAACATCCCCATTGCTATTGCAGCTTGCTGTGTGCTCCACAATCTCTGTGAGAGCAAGGGGGAGACCTTTATGGCGGGGTGGGAGGCTGAGGCAAACCGCCTGGCCGCTGATTACGCGCAGCCAGACACCAGGGCGATTAGAAGAGCACACCGGGAAGCGGTGCGCATCAGAGAAGCTCTGAAAACAAGTTTCATTGCTGGCCAGGCTCCTGTGTGAAAGTTATGTTTGTTTGTCCCTGTTGAAAACCCGCCCCCTTGATTCACTCATTCCCTGTAAGCAACCCACCCTTCCCCCTTCCCCCTTCGATCCCAGTTTGATTTGAAAAAAATAAAGTCAGTTTCGTTTACAACTCAAGAACTTTTTATTAACGGGTGGTAATGAACATAGGGAGAGAAATAACCAGGTAGTCCGGGTGGGGTTTGGGAGGAGGGTAGGAGTGAAGGAACAGGGCAGGAAAAACATTCAAAATAATGAGAGCCTTTTGCTTGGGCTCTCTAATGGGGTGGAGTGGCAGGGTGCACGGAGCCTCCCCCCCCGCGTTCTTACACGTCGGGGTGAGGAGGCTACGGGACTTGGGGAGGGGGGAGGGCGGTTATAGAGGGGCTGCAGCGGCACTCGGTAATCCTGCAGCTGCCGTTCCTGGAGCTCCACCAGACGCCGGAGCATGTCTGTCTGCTCACGCAGCAGCCCCAGCGTTGCATCCCGCCACTTCTCGTCTCGGGCGTCCCTCCTCTCCTCACGTTCGTCCCTTCTCTCCTCACGTTGGTCCCTTTTCTCCTCCCGTTGGTCCCTCATGTCCTCCCGTTGGTCCCTCTTCTCCTCACGGTCACTGGCCTCTTTCCGGAATTTTAATACAGTGTCCTTCCAGTCATTGAAATTAGCTCTCTCATCCCGGGTCGATTGCATAATTTCCGAGAACATGTCGTCTCGCGTGCGTCTCTTTCGCCGCCTTATCTGGGAGAGCCTTCGGGCCGGGGGCGGGAGGATTGAAAAATTTGCAGCTGCAGGAGGAGGGAAAAAAAGGGAGAGAAGTATGTAAAAAGATACATTTTATAGAACAATGCTTATACTCTTTCACGGTGAACACTTTTCACATTACATAGCAATGTACAAGGTCGCATTTTGCATCTTATATTGAGTGCCCGCGGCTTTGGTGTTAGAGATCACAGCAGACGCAGGGCCGGGCAACAGAATTCGGCTTGTATGCAGCCATGGTAAGCCATTGTCCTGCGGCTTCTGCATTAAATCAGCGCCCTCCTTTCCCATAGCAAGCAAAGCCCTTTACGTGCTGCGGTTTTCCTGTTACCGTGCAGCATCAGATAACATAATAACCCCCACCCACCACCCATTCAATTCTGTGGGATGATCGGTTGACCCCCTCCCCCCACCACGTGGCTGGTATCATGGAAGATCCATGCAGATAACAAACTAGCCCCCCCATCCACTTCTGTGGGATGATCGCGTTACCCCTCCCCCCACCGCGTGGCTGGTATCAGGGAAGACCCCTGCTAGCCAAACGCGAAAACCTCAGCGCCATTGTCCACCCACTCCCCCCCGCCCGCTTGGCTAACTGCAGGGAAAGATTTCTTTTCAGCTACAGGCAAACAGCCCAGTAGGAACGGGGCCACCTCTGTCCCCTTAATTACATTCCCGTATTTCAAACAGGTTACCCTGAACGATATCACTCTCCTGAGGATAACACAGCAAGATAAAGAACGGATGTTGCTTGAATGCCAGCAAACACCGGGACCATACGCTGCCAAGCTTTGTCAAGCAATGATACCGGATTACTTGCTGCTAGCATGGCGCGGTCAAGTGTCCTACCATGGAGGACGGAATAAGGCTGCCCTGCCCAGAAACCTTCTGGAAAAGCTTTTGGAGTACCTCCAGGAGAGTTTCATGGAGATGTCCCTGGAGGATTTCAACTCCATCCCCAGACACGTTAACAGACTTTTCCAGTAGCTGTACTGGCCGCGAATGCATCCCAAGTCCCCAGGGCAAATTAATCATTAAACAAATACTTGTTTTAAACCATGTTTGATATATTTGAAAAGGTACACTCACCAGAGGTCCCTTCCAGGGGGTCTGCGATGCCGCCTTGGGAGGGTTCGGAGGGCACTTCGGTCAGGGTCAGAAACAGCTCCTGGCTGTCGGGGAGAATGGAGTGCTGTGTGCTCTCCACAAGTTCGTCCTCCTCCTCCTCCTCCTCTTCCCCGTCCGCAGATTCGTCATTCAAGGATGAGATTAACCCCTCCTCGGAGTCCACGGTCAGGGGTGGGGTAGTGGTGGCGGCCCCCCCGAGAATTGCATGCAGCTCCTCGTAGAAGCGGCATGTCTGCGGCTCTGCCCCGGACCGTCCGTTTGCCTCCTTGGTTTTCTGATAGGCCTGTCGGAGCTCCTTCACCTTAATACGGCACTGATAGGAGTCCCGATTGTGGCCTCTCTCCATCATGCCCTTGGAGATCTTGTCGAAAATTTTTGCATTCCGTCTCTTGGAACGCAGTTCTGCGAGCACGGAATCCTCTCCCCATATAGCGATCAGATCCAGTATCTCGCGTGTGGTCCATGCTGGTGCTCGTTTGCGGTTCTCGGACTGCATGGCTACCTGTGCTGTTCAGCTCTGTGTGGTCACCTGTGCTCACCAGGCTGGGCAGACAGGAAATGAAATTCAAAAGTTCGCGGGGCTTTTCCTGTCCAACTGCCCAGAGCATCCGAGTTTCGATTGCTGTCCAGAGCGGTCACAATGGTGCACTGTGGGATAGCTCCCGGAGGCCAATACCTTCGAATTCCGTCCACACTAACCCTAATTCGAACCGGCAATGTCGATTTCAGCGCTACTCCCCTCGTCGGAGAGGAGTACAGAAACCGATTTTAAGAGCACTTTAAATCGAATTAAATGGCCTCGTTGTGTGGACGGGTACAAGCTTAATTCGCTATAACGCTGCTAAATTCGAACTAAAATCGTAGTGTAGACCAGGCCCAAGTGTAAGCAGAGTCAGGATGAGCTCTACCCTGACATCTGGTGGTGAATTATGGGGAGTGTGGAAAAGAACTTCAGGGGCTGATCTCATTTGCATAGGCACACCCACCCCGCCTAGCGTGAGCCCCAGCAGCCCAAAATGGTCACTTTGGCGGCTGTGGGATCCCCAGTTTCTCTGTTATTGGGGCAGGAGGAATAAAGTGTTGTTACCCTGAGTTACCATGGTTATGTGAATCAAGGCCAGTGGAACTGTTTGATGACAGAGGGACTCACCATCAACTAAGTAGCACTTGCTAGGCAAGGGACATGGGTTCCAAAACCCAGTGAAGGGAGAGAGGTTGGGGACAGGTATTTGTACCTGATGGGATGGGCCTGACACACCAATTGCACCTCCTTCTCTCTCCACTGTTGAATGTCAGAGCTAACTTTGATCCCATTAGGAATCTAGTTACAGACTGCTGAGCTGAATTTGCTTTGGGCCAATGGTGCACCAGCGCTAGGGCTCCCCTACTATAAGCTGAAATCACTAAAGGTACTAAGAGTTCAGATCACTGAGTGCTGTGTTAACTAGTGGGGGAGCCTGAAGCTATATTGCTAAGTGGCTGGTGGAGCAGTTTGCAGAGCGGCTAACAGAGCAGTTTGTGGGACGGTTGGTGTGGCCCACAGAACGGCGAGCGGAGCAGTTTACGAAGCGACTGGCAGAGCGGAGCAGTTTGTGGGACAGTTGGCATGGCCCACAGAACGGCAAGCGGAGCAATTTGCGGGATNAGAGACTCTTGGGTTGTTGGACTCAAGAGACTTTAGAGGTGTTGGACTTTTGGGACTTTGGGGTGATCTTTTGGGTTGTTGGACTTAAGACCCTGAGGGGAAAAGGACACTGCCAACCTTACTTGGGGGTGGGTCTTTTGCTCATGGTTTGTATTATGAATCCTGTTTGTGGTGTTTCCCCAATATAATGCCGCATTGTTTCCCTCCTTTATTAAAAGGATTTTGCTACACTCAGACTCTGTGCTTGCGAGAGGGGAAGTATTGCCTCTTAGAGGTGCCCGGGGGGTGGTATGAAATTGTCCCAGGTCACTGGGTGGGGGCTCGAGCCGGTTTTGCTTTGTGGTATTGAAACGGAACCCCTAGATACTGAACCCGGCCCTTGTTGCTGCCAACTCAGATGGGCAGAAGGGTTACATAAGGGATAATTTCCTCCTGCTTATGTGACTCAATGTTGCTAAGCTATCCTAGACCTTCAGAGAGCCAGAGGGAACCCAGGGACGAGGTCGGCGGCTTCAGCTCCCCGCTGTCTGGGAGTGACAAGGGAGCAGAACGAGCCGGGGAAGGGGTACATGACAGTTTAACATGTTTCCCAGAGAGCTCTTAAACCAAACGCTGGGGATGGTGCCAGCAGGGCTAGGTCTCTGCTGTGCCCCCTGCTCCACCACTTCCCCCGCCAGCCCGTTCCGCACTGATTTAGCCACAGACATATCCAGGGGGCATAGTGACTAGGCTGCCTGTAACCTGCCCTGCCCCCATCTCACCACAAAGGCATCACACGCTGCACTAGACGGGCTGCCAACTCGCAGGATTTTACTGCAGATTTCATGACAATCTCAGATTTCATTCTGTAGGAGTCAGTCGCTAGCCCTGGGGGTGGGGGTGAAGAAAAGCATGAAAATGTGACGCGAGTGTGACCCTAAAAGTTCAGAAAACAGAGGGCAAAGAGCTCCTGGAGTCATGTGAATAGGTGAGAATCTCAATGTTCATTAAAAATGTTTCTAGCCCTGCTGGTTGCAGAGTAACATTTGAAAACATGAGCCAAGTGTGACCTAAAGGCTCAGAAACTGTCAGGCAAAGAAAACAAGCCCAATTTTGTTGGTTTTTTAAAATCTCATGATTTTTAAGCCAGGACGTTTTGGAGACAGACTCTACATTTTTCAGCATGAGGAGTCTGGCAATACTGCTACAACATTAACAGCCAAGGGTGAGGGAGAAACAGAGGTAAAGCGCCCTGACTCCTAGCCTGGCTCCCTACCGCCGGGCCATGCAGATCCTTTCTGGGAGCAGCTGAACAGATTAACTCAAAATTTCCGAGCACATCCATGCCAGTCACAAAGTGACACACAAAGGGACTGGAAAGTGAATGAAATGAACATGCTGGTGAATTCAATCCCGTGCCTGTGTGAATGTTTTTTCAGTATGCATCTAGACCTGTCCCTTTTGGGTGCTTTTTAGCCCACATTTTATTTCAAATGGGGTCTGATACCATGGTGATGGGCATGCAGTGGATGGACAGGAAGACAGGGATGGTGTCACAAATACCAGTCATGAAAAACATAGCAGGAAAAAAGCGAACGTTGTTAATGGTGGCACGAATGCTGTGTATAAAAGGTGCTTTGGGGCATTAATTGCTCCACTGTACATTGTTCAGAGAAGACATTAAAAGCAAGCTCCAGGTCACCCCATTCATTAAAGGTCCCATGGTGTTTTCACGAGGTTGAGGATGTCCTGGATAAACACCAAGTGGGTAATAACTATATTTGGCTTTCCTAAATTCCCCAGAGATTGTCCATAGATTTGTCACTTCCTGTCCTAACTTGTTCAGTGCTGCTGTCACTGTGTGTTGCTGTGAAACTGCTGCCATTCTCCATCCCTAGAGGTGGCTGCATTTCGGTGAAGCACCTAGTGAGTAATGAGTGTGAGCTGCTGGGGATTTTGGGGTAACAGATATTATCCCGATATCAAGCATTTATTTCAGCATTTTGACTTTCCACTATTGTGTCCCATGGTTCAAAGGAAGATGTAAGGCTAATTTAATGCCCATGAAAGGGCCCAGGTTAACAGCCCTGGCACCTAGAGTCCGGTACTTATCCAGAAATCAGACAACAACTGGCATAAGCAAGCCAAGCTGCTGCCCCCTGCTTGAACCGTCAGCGCCATCTCACTGTGCCAGGATGGAGTTCGGTCTCCATAGCCCACTCAGTCTTTGGCCCCTCTGGTGAGCTGGCCAATAAGGCCTGGCAATTCATGCCAACTGGGATGGTGTGTTTTGGGGCTGTAGACACCATGATCAACTGGACTGAGACCCACCAAACAGATGTGGGCTGTCAGTGGATCACCTCCAGGCAAAAGGCTGAGTATCCATGAACTGCAATATTTAGCTGCCTTCATTTCCCCTCTAAATCAGGTCAATTTTAACCAATACAGCCTTCTTCCATGATTGTGGCTTTTTGGGCAACTAGTAAAGTGTTCTTAATTCCCAATTGTCATTCACATTTTTCTGATTAAATTCTTTGTCCCAGCTGATGTGTTCAGCTTTGAGAAACTGGCCCTTTTAAAACATCAAGTGTATATATAACTGGTTGGGACTTTATTCTGTTTGCACATTATAAATGTGATCAAGTCATGATCACTTTTACCTAGGCTACTGTTAATTTTTAGTTCTGCTATCAGTTCCTCTTTATCTCTCAAGACAATCTCTAATAAAGAATTCCTCCATGTTGGCTGCAACACTTTCTGAGTTAGGAAATTGTCATCTATAATGTTTAGAAATGCCCAGGGTGTTTTAGTGCTGGCACCATGAGACCTCCGGCATGCGTCACTCAGATTGACGTCCCCCAGGATCACGCAGCTTTTTTGCTTACACATTAGAGATAGGTGAGTAAGGAGGTGGTCATCCAGTGATGTGGTGATCTGTAGCAGACACCAACTAATACACCATCTTGTGCTTTATCTGTTAGGACATTGATCCATAAGCATTCACGATCATGATCACGAACAAGGTCAGCTCCCAGACTACTGCACTGGGCAGCACAGTATGGGGAGGAGGTGACCAGCCCTCTGTGGAAAAGCTGGACGAGCACAAGTCCGTGGGGCCGGATGCGCTGCATCCAAGGGTGCTAAAGGAGTTGGCGGATGTGACTGCAGAGCCATTGGCCATTATCTTTGAAAACTCATGGCGATCGGTGTTATGTAGACAAAACTACACAGGATCTTTTCAGGGGGCAAGGCAAAGATGCCACATTTATTATGATAACACAATTTGATTTATGACCAATAACTAATACCTAACACACACACACACACACACACACACATCAGATGTTCTGCAGCTGCTGTATAGTTACCAGTCCTGAACATAGCTTGAGTCTGTGGCTTGATTTCGCAGCTTGGGTTCGTAGCTCATGGCGGCGAACTGGCCAGGAAAGCCGGGCACGAGGAAGGGCTGGGTCTCTGTCAGGCGCACACCGATGCCCCTTGATGTTGATAGCAGAACGTTACCCAAAGTCTTCCATCTCACTCATCCTTTTTATAGGCTTTTAGTTTGAATCCAGAGTCTATAGGTCTTGCGGTGTCACGCTGCCTCTGGGTTCGGTGTGATTGATCACCTGTCAATTGCAGACGTGACTTTCAGCCTCGGACCTGGCTTTGATCTTCCTTCTATTGTACCTTTGTTCTTTTCTTTTTAGGGTGGCCTCTTCTTACTTTGTCAGGGCTGTTGTCTGCATCTTCAGCCGTTGGTGTTTGAACTTTATTTCATCAGGACAGGATGGTGCTGGAGGTTGATGCCATCATCCATCCATACCTCATTCACACATCTAAACTAAACTAATAAGATTACAGCAGGGTTTTGTAAAAAATGAAGGTTTCAGCAAGCTTTTAAAAAATGGAGTGAGCATTTTAAAATGGAGTTTGGATTACAATATGGCAAACAGTGAACAGAAGTTACAATACTGAAACAGTGCAAGTTTCAGTGATTTAAGCAGGAATTGGATCGACAGTGAAACTTTCAAAGGCAGCCGGCTGAACAGCTCTGGCTCTTAACAAGCAGCTTAATTGAGCTGAGCAGCAGCGGACTTAACCGCGGAAGCTCAACAAGTGGCTTAATTATCAATTAGCCAGTTATTGGAGTAACCAGTTTTATGAATGAATGTTGTTTCATTCATAAAACCTTACTTATGAAGTTACATTAATAAAGTGAACAATTAAAAACAATTTCATTTATCAGTTCTACATCGGGGGAGGTCCCAGATGACTGGAAAAAGGCTAATGTAGTGCCCATCTTTAAAAAAGGGAAGAAGGAGGATCCGGGGAACTACAGGCCAGTCAGCCTCACCTCAGTCCCTGGAAAAATCATGGAGCAGGTCCGCAAGGACTCAATTTTGAGGAGAGGAAAGTGATCAGGAGCAGTCAGCATGGATTCACCAAGGGCAAGTCATGCCTGACTAACCTAATTATCTTCTATGAGGAGATAACTGGCTCTGTGGATGAGGGGAAAGCAGTGGACGTGATATATCTTGACTTTAGCAAAGCTTTTGATACGGTCTCCCACAGTATTCTTGCCAGCAAGTTAAAGAAGTATGGGCTGGATGAATGGACAAATTGGAGAGAGTCCAGTGAAGGGCCTTAGCTGTCTCCCAGGAAGAGTGACCTACCGATGGTGAGAATGGAAAATTTTAGCAGTTGGGGTCCTGCTAGCCCAGGGACTGCTGGAGCTGTGCAGTGAAATGCTAAGTCGCTCTTTTAAAAAGTCACCAGTCCATGACTTTCACCACACAGCACACGGGGCACCTGTGCACTGTACCATACTGAAGCTATGCACGCCCTGCAACACAGGTTTCCTGAGCGAATGCTGGACATCCCTAGAACGCAGTCATGGAGCAATGGGTCCCCCCACCTTCAGGGCAATAGGACTATAATACCCTCCCTTTGCCGAAATGCCCCAGAGTCCCGTGTAACTAAGAATTTTCCTCTCTCTGGTGCCAGTTCCCCTTTTCTGGTCAGGCCCAGAAGGGCAGGGGGCTGAACCAAGAGGGAGGGGCATGGCACTCTATGTCAAAAATGGCATTTCCTGTTTCCGAGTCACTGACAATTTGAAAGAACATGATAGAATCATAGCATATCAGGGTTGGAAGGGACCTCAGGAGGTCATCTAGTCCAACCCCCTGCTCAAAGCAGGACCAATCCCCAACTAAATCATCCCAGCCAGGGCTTTGTCAAGCCTGACCTTAAAAACCTCTAAGGAAGGAGATTCCACCACCTCCCTAGGTAACCCATTCCAGTGCTTCACCACCCTCCTAGTGAAAAAGTTTTTCCTAATATCCAA
>QXTE01000201.1:221896-264134 GCA_003942145.1 Platysternon megacephalum | reverse complement strand
GGCAGAAAATGTTGAACAACCAACAGAGAGTCCTGTGGCACCTTGAAGACGAACAGATGTATTGGAGCATATGCTTTCGTGGGTGAATACCCACTTCGTCAGACGCATGCATCTGACGAAGTGGGTATTCACCCACGAAAGCTTATGCTCCAATACATCTGTTAGTCTTAAAGGTGTCACAGGACTCTCTGTTTGTTTTTAAATGTTTGCAACCCGTGTGCTGAGACACAGGTACAAGCCCCTGTGTTTGTTTTGAGACCATAGATTTTATTAAAATAATACATCACAGACTGGAGCTGTGGCTTTCTCTACATTTTAAAAAGACTAATTAGGGTAGCCAGTGATCCATGCACTATAGTCTGCCTTCGCAATGCTCTAGGGGTCACCCCTTCAGTTTGCTTGTTTTTTCACACAGACTTCTTTCCTAACTTTTTTAACGCTGTTAAAGTTTTAACAAATGGTGAGATTGCATTGAAAGACACTTTGTGAAAGTTATAACAAGTATTTTATTCCATTTATTGATTGTAAAAGACAAAAACCGTCGCTTTGTGACTGCATGAAGATCAGAGATAGAGCCTATCTGAAGAACACCCCTACCTCATGACTTTCCCCCCATACTTTTAACACTTGCTAAACATGCAGTGTTTCATTATATAAAGGTTTTTTTTAACATTTAACATGAAAATACAGAATTGACTGAGATGTAACATAGCATGACCTTTTTTAAGGATATTCTGTATGCAGTGAGGCCTATTTGAAGCATTATGTTTGTTCTTTTAAAAGTTTAACATGAAAAAGGAGTATTAACTGAGCTATAACAAAGCAAAGCCACTCTTAGGGATATTTTGTAGAAGTTTAGTGAACTAAAAAGGCTTAAGATACTAGCCTATCCTTTTAAAAATGGTGTTTTCAAAGTACCAAAACAGCAACTGGGTAAGAATATGAAAACTGGCAATTGAGGGGAGTTTACATATGTGTTTTAATTAACAAAAAAATTAACAAGACTGTTTTTTAAAGTTTGGATTTATACAAAAAACACAAGAAAAAATTAGCTTATGTAAAAAAAGTTAGCTGTTTTTTTACCAGAGATAAGGAGTCTGCCCCCCGCACACACACCTTCCTACTTCTCCCCGCCCCCTTTCTTCTTTTCTAATGTTTTTTAAAATCTAAACTGAGGACAAACAATTTTTTTTTTAAAGCCACAGTCACAGAGATCAGGCCATGGGGGTAAGAAAGCTGTCCTGAGTTTTAGGGGGAATGTTGATAACTCTTTTAGTGAAACAGTTTTGTAGGCAGCCATTCTGTATTAGTTGTTATGCTTTAGCATGGGCAAGCGTTTGTCATTCGGAAGCACCTTCCCACTTTATGAGGTATTATCTCCCCCATCCTATGGCCTATCAGAAATATTAACAAAAACAAACTTAAAGATACTTCATAGTAGGGCCTGCAAAGCAACAATTACAATTTTGTTTATCATTATCTTGTCTAAGCCCCTAGAGAATATTTTTTGTTTTGTTTTTATAAAACACTTTTATGCAAAACTCAAGGAAGGGAGGGAGGGAGGGATAGCTCAGTGGTTTGAGCATTGGCCTGTTAAACCCAGGGTTGTGAGTTCAATCCTTGAGGGGGCCACTTAGGGATCTGGGGCAAAATTGGTTCTGCTAGTGAAGGCAGGGGGCTGGACTCAATGGAGATATACCCATCTCATAGAGCTGGAAGGGACCCCGCAGGGTCATTGAGTCCAGCCCTCTGCCTTCACTAGCAGGACCAATTTTGCCCCAGATTCCTAAGTGGCCCCCTCAAGGATTGAACTCACAACCCTGGGTTTAGCAGGCCAATGCTCAAACCACTGAGCTATCCCTCCCCCCAAATGACCCTTCAGGGTCCCTTCCAGCTCTATGAGATAGGTATATCTCCATATATTATTATTATAAACTGTAACCCTAGATGCTGTACAGCATTAAATAATATGAAACAGTAGACGAGAGACCTGAGACATTATTGAAATCAGAGGGGCCATGATTAAGTCCTAATGCAGTGGGCCTGCGGTGGAAAATGAAAAGGTCCAGCTGAAGCAGAAGACGGCTTGATTTAAGAGGGGTTCTGGGGCTGCTTTGCAATCAGTAGCGGCGCCAGCTTTGCTGGCGCCCTAGGCGGCGGAAGGTCCCGCCCCCGAAATCCCACCCCCAACAGCGGCGGCAGAAGGTCCCGCCCCCAAATTTTTACGGGCGGCGGGGGCACAGGCGCCCCCAAAATAGCAGCGCCCTAGGCAACCGCCTAGGTCGCCTAATGGAAGCGCCGGCCCTGTTTGCAATGGTCCAGATGCCCCAACAGCCTATATACCTCGTGCACAAGCGTCAGGGCTGGGAGGGGGGAGTGGGCCTTTGTTAGAGGAACAGGCAGGGCCGCCCAGAGGGGGGGGCAAGTGGGGCAATTTGCCCCGGGCCCCGCAGGGGCCCCCACGAGAATATAGTATTCTATAGTATTGCAACATTTTTTTATGGAAGGGGCCCCCGAAATTGCTTTGCCCCAGGCCCCCTGAATCCTCTGGGCGGCCCTGGGAACAGGCCGCTCATATACATCTTGTTGTTATTGACAAACTGTTACCTAATTGCACGTATACTATGGGGCAACCTACTGACCTTTTGACAAACCCCACACCCTTTGAACTCCATAAAAACACGCTTCACACGGTTATTTTCAACTGACATTTTATTTTACAACACGCCCTGTTTTGTTCCCCAAACACGCTCTAACTGTTAGTGTTTTTTCTTAGCGAGATTTTGTAATTTGCTGGACGAAGATTAGAAGAGGTTCAACATTTCGCATTAAACATTTATCTGTTGGTTTGATGATTTCATCTAAAATGCTATTTGGGTCCTCGGCCTCTGTCACTTTGTCCACCAATTCTGCCCCTAGAGCTAAATGTTCCTGGGTTAAACAGAGGCACTGCAGCGCGTATCCCAACGTGATGATGATATTTTACACACTCTCCAGACACAAACTACCGCTATTTTTTTTAATTCTACAGTTCACATCATCTAAAGACCAATACACGCAGTCGTGATGCCTCTGACTGGGGGCATCTATGGCACATCCAGGACAATGCTCATTGTGTTTCTCTCTCAGGCAGTGCTTGATGATTCCATGCACAGCCGCTCCCACAATTGCACACATCACGGTTTTATGGTTATGAACTCGCACAGGCTTAATTCCGAATTTCTCCCTCAACTTTAGATAGTACAGGCCTATAGAATAAGCATCCCCCTCTGTTTCGGCATTCTGTTGAGCATCTGGTTTTGGGTCTGGGCAAAAACAGACTGGTCCAATCCGCTCGGCCCTTGGGAGCTGTCGGTGTCCAGAACCTCCAAGTCCTCTGAAGAACCATCGCTCAGCTGCTGAAAAATTTACAGTAAGAAATACGTGTAAGGCATCTTTGTACTTTTTTCATAACATGATTTTAAAACCTTTTACACCATGTGTCAAGAGACCCCTGCCGCATGCAGCTTTTAAAAACAACAAACAGATGCAATATGTCTCTGTGCGGGCTTCAAAAGGCTCTAGCCAAAAGGCTCTAGCCAACCGAGCACCGGTGACTGGGTCCCTGCCAAACCATCCCTTGAATGTTCTTACATACGACGTACCTGTGCCTCGTCTACGTACAGCCCTTTGTTTGAATCATTTGGGTTCTCCTGGCCGGGGTCCAGAGTCTCAAACAAATCTTGGCCCAGCGATCTGGCCACGTGTTTCTCCACCACGTCGTTCTTGCAGGTACAGGCATGGTTAGCTATCCCTATTTCCCCGCTCCCATGACCCGTCTCAAACACAGTTTGCCACAACAGTGTGTTTGTTTCTTCACGAAGCTGCTCCTTACTTTAGCCAGGCCACATGATATTCTTAGCCAATAGTTTACAGCTGACGTTGCTCTCCCTCCCTAAGTAAGGAGGAGCTTCTGCTTAAACGGGTCTGATGATTAAAAATGGCTGCACCCATAGGCGCCGACTCCGTGGGTGCTCTGGGGTTGGAGCACCCACAGGGAAAAATTAGTGGGTGTTCTGCACCCACCGGCAGCCAAGCTTCCCTCACGCCCTGCTCCACCTCCTCCTCCGCCTCCTCCCCTGAGCGCGCCACGTCCCTGCTCCTCCACCTACCTCCCAGTGCTTCCCGCCCGGCCGCCACCAAACAGCTGTTTGGTGGCATTAGCACACTCCAGGAGGGAGGGGGAGGAGCGGGAATGTGGTGCGCTTAGGGGAAGAGGCGGGGAAGAGGTGGGGCTGGGGCAGGGATTTGGGAAAGGAGTTGGAATGGGGCAGGGAGGGGGCGGAGTTGGGGTGGGGACTTTGGGGAAGGGGTTGAAATGGGGGCGGGACGGGGCAGGGCTTCATGGAAGGGGTGGAGTGGGGGCGGGGGCAGAGGGGGGGTCGAGCACCCACGGGAAAGCGGGGAAGTCAACGCCTATGGCTGCACCTAGAAGGCCCTGGCCAACACCAGCAGTCAAGCCTCTCATGAAGAGACATTTTACGGTTCTCTTTTATTTAACTCTTTTAAAATGCTCTTTTCTTAACCTATCCTTGTATTTAATAGTTTAAATGCTTTTCTATTAACCTCCCTTTATACTTTTTACCATGTGCTACTAAACAGTCTCTGCTTTAGTAAATGCCCATTTTTTCCCATGTGTGTTCTTTTTTAACCTATTTTTCAATATTATTTAATGTTTTTAAATGCTTTTTTCTTAACCTACCCTTATATTTAACATTTTAAATGTTTCTTTCTTAACCAACCTTTATATTTTTACCATGTGCTTACTAAACGGTTTCCTTTATATGTTTCTCTTTTATTTAACTCTTTTTAAATGCTCTTTTCTTAACTTACCCTTATATTTAACACACCTTTTACATTTATCTCAAAAAAATTTATTCTTTAATAACATGCCAAACTAGGCCTTTAAAAACACCCCTCATTACTAAACCTCACCAAAAATCTCTTTTCTTTAATAACTTGCCTCTATTCTTTCAAACTAACCCTTTAAAAACAAAAAACTTTATTTTTCTTTAAGTTCTCTTTCTATTCATAGAATCATAGAACTTAAGATCAGAAGGGACCATTATGATCATCTAGTCTGACCTCCCGCATGATGCAGGCCACAAAAGCTGACCCACCCACTCCTGAAATAATTCTCACCCTTGACTCAGCTGTTGAAGTCCCCAAATCTTGATTTAAAGACTTCAAGTAGCAGATAATCCTCCAGCAAGCGACCCCTGCCCCATGCTGCGGAGGAAGGCGAAAAACCTCCAGGGCCTCTGCCAATCTACCCTGGAGGAAAATTCCTTCCCGACCCCAAATATGGCGATCAGCTGAACCCCGAGCATGCGGGCAAGACTCTCCAGCCAGACACTCAGGAAAAAGACTTTCAATATCCCAACATTGACCATCGGTACTAATTACCAGTGGTGGCACATTATTGACCTATTGAGTAAATCAAGTTATCCTATCAAACCATTCCCTCCATAAACTTATCAAGCTTAATCTTAAAGCCGGAGAGGTCTTTCGCCCCCACTGTTTCCCTCGGTAGGCTGTTCCAGTATTTCACTCCTCTGATGGTTAGAAACCTTCGCCTAATTTCAAGCCTAAACTTCCCGACTGCCAATTTATATCCATTTGTTCTCGTGTCCACATTAGTACTGAGCTGAAATAATTCCTCTCCCTCCCTGGTATTTATCCCTCTGATATATTTAAAGAGAGCAATCATATCTCCCCTCAACCTTCTTTTGGTTAAGGAAAACAAACCGAGCTCCTCAAGTCTCCTTTCATACGACAGGCTTTCCATTCCTCGGATCATCCTAGTGGCCCTTCTTTGTACCCGTTCCAGTTTGAATTCATCCTTCTTAAACATGGGAGACCAGAACTGCACACAGTACTCCAAATGAGGTCTCACCAACGCCTTGTATAACGGGACTAGCACCTCCTTATCTCTACTAGAAATACCTCGCCTAATGCATCCCAAGACCGCATTAGCCTTTTTAACGGCCACATCACATTGCCGACTCATAGTCATCCTGCGATCAACCAGGACTCCGAGGTCCTTCTCCTCTTCCGTTACTTCCAACTGGTGCGTCCCCAGCTTATAACTAAAATTCTTGTTAGTCATCCCTAAATGCATAACCTTACACTTCTCACTATTAAATTTCATCCTATTACTAATACTCCAGTTTACAAGGTCATCCAAATCTCCCTGGAGGATATCCCGATCCTTCTCCGAATTGGCAATACCTCCCAACTTCGTGTCATCCGCAAACTTTATCAGCCCACTCCTACTTTTGGTTCCGAGGTCAGTGATAAATAGATTGAATAAAATCGGACCCAAAACCGAACCTTGAGGAACTCCACTGGTAACCTCCCTCCAACCCGACAGATCACCTTTCAGTACGACCCGCTGCAGTCTCCCCTTTAACCAGTTCTTTATCCACCTCCGGATTTTCATTTCGATCCCCATCCTTTCCAATTTAACCAGTAATTCTTCATGCGGTACCGTATCGAACGCCTTACTGAAATCAAGATATATCAGATCCACCGCATTTCCCTTGTCTAAAAAATCTGTTACTTTCTCAAAGAAGGAGATCAGGTTGGTTTGGCACAATCTACCTTTCGTAAAACCATGTTGTAATTTGTCCCAATTGCCATTGACCTCAAGGTCCGTAACTACTCTCTCCATTCCCCCTATTCTTTAATGACATGCCAAACTAGGCCTTTAAAATCATCTCTCCTTACTCAACCTCATCACAAATCTTTCTTTTCTTTAATAACTTGCCTCTATTCTTTCAGACTAACCCTTTAAAAACAAATATCTCCATTTTTTAAAAGTTCTCTCTTTCTATTCTTTAATAACATGCCAAACTAGGCCTTTAAAATCATCTCTCCTTACTAAACATAACCAAACAACCTTTCTTTCTTTTTTCCCTCTAAACCTTACCAAAGCTTTCTTTTTTTAATCTTTAAGCTCTCTCACTCTATTCTTTCAACCTTTTTCTCTAAACAAGCAACCAAAAGTATCAAAGCACAAGCACGCACCATTCCCCCTATTCAAACATAAAAAATAATCAAAAATAATTTTTCAAAATGGCCAACAGCACCAAACCTCGAAACCAATGGAAACGAGGATGGAGGGCGGGACATAGGTCCTAAATGGGGCGTGGAAACCCATCAAAAAAATACATGGTGATGAATGCTATCGAGCTGTATACTACTGCTGTTGCCTGCTGTTTGACACGACACCTGCCATGTTCAGGGACCGCACTGGGGCCATTCTTTGTAAGTAAACAGGATTGTGTGCCAAAGAAATACCTGGGTCGTATCATCAGTGTCGTCTCTGAATGGAACAACCGCTGGGGGCACAAGGGGTAACAATAACTTCAGCAAGGCTAGTGCAGCCACATGCTGGGTGTTCTGTGACTAAAGCAGGGCCAGGCTAGAGAAAGAGAGACTGAGCTGCCATCTCATCCTGGGACTGAGAGCCCTGTCGTTCTGGGCTGCAAGAAGTCTATGGAGCTCCGCATGCATGGAGGAGTCCTCCCAACCTGAGATGGGAAATGGGGATGTCTTTGCAGGCCCATGAAAGGCTGTGTCCTAGCATGGCGCTCTGGGCAAGGAGGGACAAGAGCTCCAGGCAGTGAGGAGTAGCTCAGCCCTTCCAGGTGGATTGTGCCTTTGATGCAGAGAATTTAGGGAGTAGATGGGCCTGGGGCGGGACACCCCAATGCTCACACTGAAGTGCTAAGAGAGAGCAGCTCCCTGCTTTATGTTTCATCCTCTCGAGCCACTCAGCGCCCCTTAGCCCCGTGCTGGGACCAGGGCTCAGTACTGACAGGTGCTGAACTGCCAGCACAGCTCCCTGCGGCCCCCTCAGCCGGCCTCCCATCCAGGCCCAGCTGGTGAGGTCTGATGGGATGGCAGGCCGAGGTGGGGAGCTGCACAGCTCAAGGACACAGCTGCTTAGGGCAGCTCTGACGTTCCTGAGCTCGCCCAGGGCCAACCCTCCATGTGGCATGGGAGCCGCGCTACGAAACACTCGCCTGTCTGCTCATCGCCTTCGCCCTGTCAGCCTGTGCCCGATGGGGCCGCGCTATCCATCAGTGCACATCAGCCAATGACACGGACAGCCTGGGCTGCAGGAGCCTCCCAGACCAGCTCTGATCACGCTAGGCTGTGGCAGCCAGCGCCAATGGGCAGGGGCAGAGCTGAGTGCCGAGAGGATGGACGGGGGCAGGGAACTGGGAGCGTCTCCCTCACAAGCAAGAGGGTCATGGGTCTGGCCAGGCCGGTAACTGCTCCCCCCAAGGCCCGGGACTCCCACCTAGCAGGGCCACTGGCCAGTTGGAGACAAGCGCTGGAGATGGCAGAGATCAGCTCCCAGTTCCCTGCTGGTGCCACCCCCATCCTCTCCTCAGCCAGCCTGGGGAGGGTAGAAGGGCAGGGGCAAGTGAGGGCAACAGAGGCTGCTGTATGGCAGAATAAACCTCCTTCTCCCGCCCTTTTATGACAGGTACACACACACAGAGCTCACACTCACACACAGCTCACACTCACACACAGCACACAAGCACAAGCCACACATACATAAGTACCCTCTCACAAAACTACACACACACACTCACTATCTCACCCCCACCCCCAGAACACAGACATGCACATACTTCATTTACACCCATCCCCCCACCAGCACAGACATGCATTCACTCACACACAAATGCACACACACACACAGCACAAACAAGCTCCTACACACATATCCCCACAACACTCACCTTCAACTGCATACACACTCCACAATGCACAGACAGCCGCATACACTCAGAGGTGCACACAAATGCAAACACAATCTTTCATACCACCCCTAGTGCACACAAAGAGACACGCGTACAATGTCCCACACTTCCACACACCCTCATCCATGGCCACACCCCGCATCACACAGCCCTGCATAAACTCACACAGACTCACACACACGCAGATATCCCTCTCTCTCACCCACACCCACTCACCCACACACACACACACACACACCCTTCCTACAAGGGGGCCAGATTTTCAAGTGTTCATCCCCCAGGCTCCACCGAACTCTTTTGAAAACCTGGCCTGAGCCTCTCCCCATTCTCGGACACCCCTTATCCCCTCACATGTCCACCTGCACAGTTCCCGGGGGGGCCTGGGTGAGCACCGGGTGAGCGCCAGCTTTGACAAGGGTTTAGAGGCACTTGTGGTCAGATCTTCCCCTCAGCAATGGCTGCAGATGGGCTACTAGGCAGCCGCTGGCCTGAGAGGCAGGTGCTGAGGAGATGACGACTGAGCCTTTGACTGGGGAGCCTCAGCTTGCTCCAGCCTGTGGAGGTGACTCAGCTCCTGAGAATGGGAACATCAGCCCATTGCCCAGGCTGACCTGAGGGGTCACTTGGAGGGTGCCAGGCTCTGGGGTGATCAGTGCTGTCCTCAAGGCATCACTTGGAGGGAAGGTCACTGCAACAGTGTCATTTACGGTGTCACTCTGAGGTGGTGATTCTGGGGTGTCACTCAGGGGGGTGATTGTGAGTGGGGTGTCACTGTTACAACATCACTTTGGGGGGTGATTCTGGGGTGTCACTCAGGGAGGTGTTGGGGGGTTGAAGTCTGAACCTAGCAGCACCACCCAGTGGCAAGAGCCAGTGGCTGGGGGTAGGGGAACGTGGGCCTCACCAGGTTCCAACCCAGGACCCTGTGACTAGCAGCTCAAATATGTGGCCCTTATGGTTGTTCCCTGGGCTACTTCCTACCCCAGCTTCAGTTCCTCATCAGTGCCACTGTTCAGTTTCTGGATCCCCCCCAGAGGTCTCTCTGGTCATGCTCCGGAGGGTCTCCCTCTGTCAGCCATGGCCCTCTGTAGGGCAGGCAAGGCCCCAGGTGGCGGTGGGGATGCTGGCACTGTCCTTGCCAGTTGGAGCTCAGCCTAAGGACAGTGCTTAGGAATGACAGCATGACACCCTGAGAGCAACACCCCCCAGAATGACACTGGTAGTGATGCCCCACTCACAATAACCCTCCAAGTGACACCCGAGAGTGACATCCCCAGAGTGACACTGTCACTCACAACGACCCCCTCCGAGTGACACTGTAACAGTGACACCCCACAGGCAATGGCTGTCGAACAAAATGGTTGTAAAGTGCAGAAGGCGCCATACCAGCGCTGACCCCTTCCCTGTTCTATTGACCTGATCTGCTGCCACCTTCCCCCTCTGCCCCTCCCTCTCCCCGGTGACTGGGAAGGGATTTACCCGGCCTGATCCGCGCTAGGTTCAAACTGGCAGCCTGGAGGGTGAAATGGGCCGTCCAGTCCTGGCACACCCCAGGCAGCTGGTGAGTGAGTCCAGCCCCTGTCCCAGTGAACGGGGTTATGACAGATGCCAGGCTCGGGGTCTCCCCCTCTCCCCTGGATGGCCTGCGAGGTGGTGCTGAGCACAGCCAAGGCTGCACAAAGGAAAGGGGCAAACAAAACAAAACAATTGGTGAGGATTTGGTGGGGAGCGAAAGCGAGGGGTGAGGCTAGGGCCAAAGGGCGGTGAGCTGCCCTGGCAGGGCTCCAGCTGGTGCGGGGGTGGAATCCCGGCAGCCCCCTGTTGTCTCTACAACCACTTGCCACTACAATGCACCCGAGCTGACCCGGGCTGACTCGCTGGGGAGGAAAACCCAGCGTGTTACGGGAAATGAAGTCAGCTCTTCTAATGGAGCATTCATGGGAGTCCCAGCTCCCGAGTTCTAGTGACGGCTCTGAGAGGGTAAGGGGACTGGGAGTCTTTCCAGCAGTACAGGAGGGGGCTTTTTTCATGGGTAGAGCAGAGAGCTTGGAGTATGGACTCCTGGGTTCTATTTCCAGTTCTGCCGCTGACCCCCTTGGCAGCCTTGGGCAAGGCATTTTCTTTCTCTGTGCCTCAGTTTACCCATGTAAAATGGAGACAATAATATTCACCCCGAGGTCCCCCAGAACGTCTGAGGATTCACTCAGCCCTGTTTACAGAGTGTTTTGATGGCCTCCAGCAAAAGGTGTGGGCAAAACCCTAGTTATTAATACTGCTGGTGATTAATAAGGAATGTACAGAGCTGGAAGAGGTGGCTGCAAATGCCTTGATACTGTACGTATGTGTGGCACAATGGCTGTGTCTGCAGGGCACCTAGTAAAATGACAATGCTCGTTATTAAGCATGAGGTTCTTTTCTGGTGAAATGCCCTGACATTTCCTGGCTGTTTAGGTCATTACAGTGATAGAATAATAATATATCACATCGCTATAGCGCCCATAACTACGAACTGAACAAACTGATGTACTAACTACACACAGAGATCACTGCATCCACCCCTGAAAGGCAGCTGCTTCTGGTGTGAAACCCAGCAGCTGTTTAACAGCCACAACACTACTCCTCAAGAGTTTAGGACAGGAAGTGAAGAAGAAACCATTTGAAAGTGCAGAGTGTGGGTTAGGGAAGTAGAATGTAATTAACTATCCTGGGATTTGGTCAGGACAGCTGGTCAGGTATATGTCTGATCTGAAGGAGGCTAGTTCCTGTCTCTGGCTGATGTCTTGGTTCTGATCATGCCTCAGAAATAAACCCAGAAAGGTTCAAACAGCCTCCAGGGTTAGTTTGTTCCAGGATTTTCCTGTAGCTTTACAGTCTCTTTGGGTTTCTGTGAGGGCAAGTCCAGGGAGAGCGTAGGGAGGTATGTTCTAGCTTGTCAAAGGATGCCAAGACAAAGCCATGGGATGGGTGCAAAGGGCTCAGGGATTCCTGGCACATCCACGGGGAGGTGTTTTACAATAGTGCTGCCAATGCGTGCAATTTTATCACAAGTCCCGCAATAATTTTTCAGAGTCTCAGCTCCTGGAGTCCTGGGATTACATACGTACCTCAGCTTTTATTTTTTTTAAAGTAAATGGTCACAATGAGAAGTTTGAAAATGTGATGAAAGTGTGCCCTGAAGGCTCCGACGCCCCAGGCAAAGAAAAAGAACCCAACAGCGGGTTTTTTTTGTTTTGTTTTTTTAAATCTCATGATTTTTGGGCTGACTTCTCGTTTTGGAAGGTTTGGGGCTGGCGATGCTGTTGTAACATGGTGTGCTTCGCTGTGCGTGATTGTGACTGTGCTGTGGCTCGCTGTAACTGCCCTGCAGCTGAGCAGACTCTGACTCTACTGTGGGGTACTGGGCTGTATATAATAGACTGCCACTGTATTGTGATTGTACTATAGGACTCTGCCATGTGATGCTGTAAATATGCTTTGCGCAATGACTGTACTGGGGCTGTCCTGGTGGCATATCGCTTTAGTGTAACTGTACTCCCTGTCTGTCACATACTGTGCATTGTAACCCGAATTGATGGTCTGACTGTACTCTGTTGTCACTGTGCCAGATGACCCCGACTGCAGTGTGCCTGTGCAGTATAAATGTGAGTGCTGTGGAATGGCTGATGTGTGATGGGACACACACAATTTCAAGAAGAGCTTTGGTAGCGAGGTTGGCTGCGGACCCTTGGCTCTAGCCCTGCATCCAGGGTTGTCACTTGCCCAGGTTTTCCTGGGACCATCCCTGGACTGAGGGAGCTGTCCTGGGAAATCCATTGGGGTGCTCGGTGTGCACTGCCAGCTGGCCAGTTTTATGGGCTCTGCCTGGGAGGTGGAAGCCCCACCCGAGCCCCTAGCACCCACCGTCAGTTTCAACTGCTTTGTCACAGTGCAGTGACTGAGGGTCTGGCTGGCAGTCACCTAGGCCTTTAAATAGAGAAGAGAAACTCCCGCTTCCTTCCAGCAGAGGGAGCAGTCAGGGTAGGAGCCAGAGCTACAGGGAGCCTGAGCTAAGGCCATGTGTGACCTTGGGAAAGGCACTGTCCCCGCTTTGTGCCTCAGTTTCCCCACCTGTCGCATGGTAATAACAGTAACCTCCCCAGCTTAACTAGTCGGTGTCTGCGAATTGTGTGGTGTTCCCTAGATGGATGAGGCTGAAGAAACACTAGGTGGTCTGCTCTGTGGTGGGAGACCTGGCTTGGGGCAGGTGACAAGGAAGACATGGGCGAGCTGGAATGGGATATGAGACAGAAGGGACTCAGCGGCCTCCCTCTGAGCTCTCCCCACGCTCTAGCACGGGGAGGCTTTCCCCAGGCAGCAGAGAGGTCCTGGAGCATCTCCCCTTGTCCTCGAACAAGCTTTCCCAGGGAGATGGATTCCTGCTCGTGTGTGATCTCGACCTGCCGTGGTTTGGGGAAGGTCCCTGCAGAGGGGAGGGGAGCTGGAAGATTTACAAGCAGCTGAGATACCCTCCCGAGGAACAGGATGGTATCGTGAGAACGCTCTGCCTAATCTCCCACATGCCAGGTCCACATTTGATGAAAGACTCGTAAGAAAAGCCCGGCTGCTGCAGGCTATGGTGCTGGCCAGTCTCTCCCCCCTGTGCCCACCGGTGCTCCCATAGGGGGCGCTATGCAGCCATAACTGAACAACCCCTGTCTCTTTGTGAGGGGTTGTATTGTGCCCATTTTACAGACAGGGACCCGTGGCACTGAGTGGGGCAGGGACTCTGCCAGCGTTACACCAGGAGTCAGAAACAGAAGAGAACAGACCTACAAGTTGACTCCCACTTCCTGTTCTAGCCATGAGGCTCTAGCGCCTGTGCCTCCCAGAGACACAGAAGCTTCTTAAAGCGCCCATGGGATTGTCACGTTGTCATTCAGTTCAGACGTGTCACCTCCTGCGTCTCGGCCAAACTCCAACTCAGGTGGCTACATTCTGCCTCCTTGATTTCCCTCTGCATTTTCAGTCGCAGACGGTGTTCATCACTTCCTGTCCGAAACTGTGCTCAGCAGCCGCCATGCTGCACCTCAGAGGTGGGTGCATTCCAGTGCTGAGGGAAGTGGTTCCCATCTAAGTGGTTGGCAAGAGGCTTTGAGACCCCTCCAGATGAAAATTACTATGCACATATTGTCAGCTAGGCCCAATTCCATGGCAGCCCCGAGTGAAGGGCAGCCCCCGGGTGAGTGCCCCTGCCCTGAGAAGCGATCTGCTGTGGGGAGCCATGTGCAAAGGAAAGGGCTATAAATGGTGAAGCTGGAGCTTGCAGCACCACCGCAGAGCAGCTGGTCTTTGTTACAGCCGTGAGTGACTCTGCTTCTCCAGAGCCAGAAAGTGGAGAAATAGTCTGACATTTGGAACACAAGCCCCTTTCCCAGCAGCAGCCGCAGCAGCTGCCAAACAGGGAGCTGCTGCCATGGGCGTAGGACGTGCAGCAGGGCTTTGGGAGCATGATTGCCCCGTCCTCTCTCGCTCCTGCATTGCTTTGTCTCATGCACCCTCCCTACACCCCCCGCTCCGGCTAGGAAAACTCAGTTACCACCCAAACCTCGAGCTCGCAGCATCTCGGGAAAGGAGGGCAAAGCAAGGGCCCCACGCTGGGGACTGGCAAACTGCTCTGGCCCCATCTCCTACGGTCCTACCCACTCAACCACTGGGCATTTCACAGTCCGCCTCGGTGCTCCGCTTTGGAGATCCAGTGGGGAAAGAGAAGAGAAAGGGGGCGGGTCGGAATTGCAGGGAATACAGTCTGCATATGATTTAGGCCAGGCCAGATCTGTGCGTGGCGGGGGTGGGACACACCCAGGGGGCTTCTATCCATAAGAAAGCAGCCCTGTCTAACTAGTCTGCAGTGTCACATGGGCCTATGGGGGAGCAATGGGCTGCCTGGGAAATCCACGTGGAGCTCCCAGAGGGATGGAGGTGTGGGAGGAGGAGCTGCTCTGGTTCCTGCCCCTCACTGGGAGCGTGTGGGAAGAGCAGCCCCTGGCAGCAGACGAGGCAGGACAAGAGCACGCTGCCTGCTGCTCGGGCATTGACTCCAGACACGTCTGGGTCACATTTAAACTAACGTTTCCTGCTGCCTGCCTGCTGGCCTGGCTGTGCACAGAGCCCCAAGGGTCAGGGCGGCGTTTGCAGGCCGAGCCCCACAGCGAGAGTGCAGAGCCACGTGTGGGTGGAGTCCAGCATGGCCCACTCTGAACACACAACAACTCACACACACAGCGCTGTGCTTGTGCACACACCCAGCCTGTCACACACAGAGTGGACTCACACTAACACACACACATTCTTGCATATCTGCCCACTCTGCACTCACACCCAGGGTACCACACACACTCATGGACACACACACACACATACATTCCCCCACACATGCCTGATTTTCAGAAGTGCATTCAGCTTCGTCTCGCACCAGAGAGTGCTCAGTGCCTCTGAAATACAGACCCACGCAGCATGCAGTCACACGTGTGGACTTCCACGCGTGCACACACACACTGATGAGCAGCCCCTTTCCCGCATGGCCACACGCTCTGTAGCTTAGGTTTTACATTGTGCTCCTTGCTCGACCACTCACACTTGCATGTGAACTCCCATGCACTCATCCCCATGGGCTTGCACTAACACATGCACACACACACCTCTGGAGAGAAACTTCCTCCCATCGGGTTGCCAGTGAAATAACTGGGGCCCAGGACTGTCTCCCTCAGGGCAGGGGACAAAGAGGCATGGGCAAGACTCAGTCCAGTTATTATGGAGGGAGGGGGGAGGAATGAACCCCCTCCAAATACCTGAGCAATAACTAGTGGGATCGGAGGGTGGGGTGCAGGGACTGGAAGGGACCCCCTGCCCCAGACACTCTGATTCTTCCTATCCCCCTCTGCCAGGGCATTTTTCACTAGCAAGATAAACAAGGAGAGGTTGAACCCCTCCCTGGGTGAGACCACTCATGTGCATGGCCAGGGGCACACACCCTGGCTCAACAGAGTAGGGTAACGGGCAATGCCCAGTCCCCATCCATAGGGAGGGTATGGGGAGGCCTGGAGAAATCCTGCCAGATAAATGATCCAGTTGAAATGGTCCTTACGGTATGCTCCAGCATCCGGGACTGGCAGGGCGTGTTTGTCTGCATGCGTGCAGGTGCTACGGTGAGAGGACGTGCGTGTGTGTGTCTTTGCACAAGCATGTGGGTGTGCTTGTGAGCATACATACGCGTGTGTGGATGTACCTGTGTGTGTGCATGGAGGTGAGCATTTGTACATGTGTGGGGTTACTTGTAATTACTGACAAATATTAATAACCCATTGTTAATCCCCACTATTTGGATTCCAGTAGCACATTATAGTTCTGTTGGGACCTGGTTGCGCTAGGCGCTGTACAGTGCTATAATGAAAAGACAGTCACGGGCCCAATGAGCTAAGTACAGGACAAGACAAAACAGGTGGGTACGACAGACAGGTGGAGGGGGAGTCCCTCCCCCACACTTCACTCTAAAAGCCCTTGGGGTTTGGACCCTCCCGGCCATCTCGAGATCAGCAGCCATTTGCCCCGATGAGCATCATAGACCCCCGGGCAGTCCGTTAGCTAGAGTGGGGCTGTAATTATGTGTGCCTGGGGTAGTGGGGTCCCCATTCCATCCCAGCCAGCGCACCGGGAAGACACCCCTCTATTCTGAAGCTCGCGTCCCCCGTAGTGCAAGCGATACGTGCTGTCTGCATGTGAGTCCCTGCTTACACATGTGGGCCATGCGTGTTGCCGGTACTGTCCTCTTGTCTTCCTGTGCTGTGTCATGAGCAGCTGTCCCATCCAGTGGTGGGTGTGGACCAGTGTGTCTAGGAGACATCGGCTCAGAGCTTCGGCCCATGTCTCTCTCCCCCCCCCCCCCCCCCCGTGGCTGGATCACATGGAGGAAGGAGCCTGCTCCTTATTCATAGGAGCTCTGACAGCTCCCATGCTTTGGGTGCCAGGAATATTGGGTTTGATCCCGGTGGTGCCAGGGTGGGCGTGGTTCAGAGTGGCTGCCCGTGTGTATCAATGCCTGTGCGAGGGGGTCTGGAGCTCAGGACTAGGAGCCAGGTGGCCTGTCATTTAGGTTCACTCCCATGGCACAGCTCTAGAGAAGGAGGTTGATGGCTGATGAAATGGGAACACTGTGCAATCACGTGGGGCGGGGGGGCACACTCTGACTTCTCTCTGCTAGCAGCACGCACCCACCCAGACACGATCGTGCGCACACACGTACACACCTGCTCCCCCCACACCCACCAAAGACTAAGTGAGTCGCACAGGCACCACACCCACATCCATGCACAGGCGCACGCCCACACACGCATGCGCGTGCACACGGGGGATGAAGGCTGGGATTAATAAAAGCCAAGGAGACCTCCCCTAATAGACTCCAGCTGCAAAAACATTCCCAGAATTCAGAGCCTGCTCTGTCTCCGGGAGCCGCCTCTTGCCTGCACAGTCCAGGCCTCAACCCGAGCCGAATTCCACCCCTCCCCCACCGCCCCCCTCGTACCCTCCCCGCCCCCCGTGACAGCTGCGCCGGAACTCCAGCAATTGATCCCCTAGCCTGGAGAGGGGCCTTGCCATTCGAACGTTGTTTCCTTAAGGTGAGAGCCCAGGGGAGGAAGCAGTGCATGCTGGGAAAGGGACCCTGGCCTTGCCTGCCAAACCACAGTCTGAAGGCTCATTGGGCAGCGAGTTTCTCCTTAATTCTGGGGGGCGGGGGGAGCAGAGGAGCCGTGTCCTTCTCTGCTTCCAAGAAACACAAAAGAGAAGGAAAGTCACTCCAGGTACAAACTGCACAATGGTCTGGGCTGGGGGGGGAGCTTCCAGGTACCCCAACCCCGGCCTCTCCCAGCAGCGGGCGCTGTAGGCAGCAGGGCAGGGCACTGGCTGTGGGGGAAGCTTCCAGGTACCCCAGCCCCGGCCTCTCCCAGCAGGGGGCGCTGTGGGCAGTGGGGGAAGCTCCCAGGTACCCCAGCCCCGGCCTCTCCCAGCAGGGCGCGCTGTGGGCAGTGGGGCAGGGCACTGGCTGTGGGAGAAGCTCCAAGGTACCCCAGCCCCGGCCTCTCCCAGCAGGGGGCGCTGTGGGCAGCGGGGCAGGGCACAGGCTGTGCGGGAAGCTCCCAGGTACCCCAGCCCCGGCCTCTCCCAGCAGGGGGCGCTGTGGGCAGCGGGGCAGGGCACAGGCTGTGCGGGAAGCTCCCAGGTACCCCAGCCCCGGCCTCTCCCAGCAGGGGGCGCTGTGGGCAGCGGGGCAGGGCACAGGCTGTGCGGGAAGCTCCCAGGTACCCCAGCCCCGGCCTCTCCCAGCAGGGGGCGCTGTGGGCAGCGGGGCAGGGCACAGGCTGTGCGGGAAGCTCCCAGGTACCCCAGCCCCGGCCTCTCCCAGCAGGGGGCGCTGTGGGCAGCGGGGCAGGGCACAGGCTGTGCGGGAAGCTCCCAGGTACCCCAGCCCCGGCCTCTCCCAGCAGGGGGCGCTGTGGGCAGCGGGGCAGGGCACAGGCTGTGCGGGAAGCTCCCAGGTACCCCAGCCCCGGCCTCTCCCAGCAGGGGGCGCTGTGGGCAGCGGGGCAGGGCACAGGCTGTGCGGGAAGCTCCCAGGTACCCCAGCCCCGGCCTCTCCCAGCAGGGGGCGCTGTGGGCAGCGGGGCAGGGCACAGGCTGTGCGGGAAGCTCCCAGGTACCCCAGCCCCGGCCTCTCCCAGCAGGGGGCGCTGTGGGCAGCGGGGCAGGGCACAGGCTGTGCGGGAAGCTCCCAGGTACCCCAGCCCCGGCCTCTCCCAGCAGGGGGTGCTGTGGGGAGCGGGAGAGGGCGCTGGCAGCAGGGGGGGTGCGGCTACTCTAGCCCCAGCAGCAGTCCCTGCCGGAAATGGCACCAGAATCTGGCTTTGTGGGGAGCGAGTGACTTTTCCCATTTGAGCAGGCAGGTGAGGTTCCCAGCCCTTGGCTGCCATGTGGAATGCCCTGCAGCTCCCCCTTGTACACATGGCCGTCATGACAGGAGAATCCCCTCCTTCCCCGGGTGCGTGTGTGCCCTGGTGTGGGCAGGGGCGATTTCTGGGCCAGGCGGGGGCGGGGTGGTTCTTTTCCTTTAAGAGCTGTACAGGCAGGGATCCGAATTTAGCCCGCGCGCCGGCATGTCTCCTTTGGAATCTGTCCAGGGGCTTGAACAGCCTTCAAATAGATCCTTATCGAGTGCTAACAAACGTGTGGAAGCTGGCTGGGGGCGGGGAGCATGGCGCTCACAGGGCCGCTCTGTTCCCTCAGCAGCGCGGCTGGAAAGCAAGGCCTGAGCCGGGAGCCTGCCGACGAGTCCCTCGCGCTGCCACTCTGCTGGGGAAGGCACCCGAGCGGGGCTGGGGGAGGCTGAGTCCCCAAGCCGGACTGCAGCAGGGCCAGGTCTCTCAACGGAGCCATTTGGACTGGCTTCAGCCACAGCCCCGAGCTGGGCGCTGTCGTTCAGAACACAGGGTGCCGCTCTCCCCTCCGCACGGCCCCGGCCGACCAGCAGCCGCGCTCGGCTAGCGCTGCCTACCTGCCGCAGAAAGCGCTAGCAGGCCGGGCACTGGGCTGGGATTCAGGAGATGTGGGCTCTGGTGCCAGCTCTGCCCCTGGCCTCCTGGACGAACTTGGGCAAGTCCCTTGCCCTCGCTGGGCCTCTGGCTCCTCTGCCACCCTTCGTCTGTTTCGATTGTAAGGTCTGCGGGGGAGGAACTGATTCTTACTCCATGTTTGTACAGCACCTAGCACAAGAGGGCTCTGCTCTCAGTTGGAGCCTCTAGAAACGAGTGTTATCTCACTAGCACCTGCTATGGCAGCCTGGCCGCTGCAGGACCTCTCCCCTGGGTAGGGATTCAGGCCCTCAACACCGGGGCGGCTCCAGTCACCAGCGCACCAAGCGCGTGCCTGGGGCGGCAAGCCGCGGGTGGCGGCCTGTCGGTTGCTGTGGGGGCGGCAGTCAGGGAGCCTTTGGCGGCGCGCCTGCAGGAGGTCCGCCGGTCCCGTGGCTTCGGCGGCAATTCGGCAGCGGGTACGCCGAAGCCGCAGGACCGGCGGACCTCCCACAGGCACACCGCCGAAAGCCGCCTGACTGCCGTGCTTGGGGCAGCAAAATACATAGAGCCGCCCCTGCTCAACACAGCTTTGAGGTAGGGGAATATGATTCGCTTCATGTTACAAATGGGGAAACTGAGGCAGAGGGCGATGCCATGACTTGCCTGAGGTCACACAGGGAGTTGGTGGCAAAGCAGGTATTACAATCCCTGGCTCCTGAATCCCAGGCCAGTGCCCTACCCACAAGCCCACACCTAGGCTGGCCTGCTGGCAGGTCGTCTAGTGGTCTGAACTATGACCAGTCAGGAATCACATGGTATTGTTTCTGTTCACTGATTGGATGAGTGTAGCACTCCTATCCAGGAGCTGCGGCCGGGGGAGGGGGGTTTGAGTGGACGCTGTTTCGGGGGTGGGAGCAGCTAAGTAAGATCAATGGAGCATATACATCGTTGGACCTTTGCCGTGCTGGGACCACAGGCCGTGCCCCAAGCACCAGTCCTAGAAGAAGTAAGTGCCTGTCAGCCTTGCTGCCTGGGTGCGGGGTTTCCCTCTCCTGCCCTCTAATCGCAGTAGCTGTGTGTGCCAGGAGACTGACTTATCTTGCTGTGTCCATGCCAGCTCCCGGTGAGAGGCCTGGGAGCCTGTCCCACACTTCACCGCGGTCACTGGCAGCGGGACTCCCGTGGGCGGATAGACCTGCTGAGAAGAACAGTCAGACTCGCCTCTGGCTCCATCTGTCCCAGGGCTCTGGCAAGAGGTGTGGGGTTCTCTGTCTCACAGCTGGGCTCTGTCCCATATCAACTACTGTCAGACAAGCCCTCGAAAACGCAGTCTTCGCGTTCACTTTCCATGGGCATTTGTGCACTAGCAGCCACAGGATTGGGCCAGCGTGGGCCCTGGGGAATTCATTCCGACTTCCCACCCAGTGCTCCCTTGGCTGCAGTCACCATCTCTGGACTGTAAGGTCTTTGGGGCAGGAACTCGTGCTCACACGCCTGCAGAGTGCCGATGCCCCACCAATAAATACTCCTGGGAGGAAGTGGTAGGGTTCTAGAGATTGGCTTTAATGTCACGAGATGCGTCTCCCAGTCAGCTAGCACCGTGCCAGAGCTCACGGCACTCCGCGGAGGTGGAGAAGTACCAGTCACCCCTTTTCACAGCCGGGGCGGGACTGCCCAAGGACACAGCAAGGTAATGCCAGAGCTGGAAGCAGAGCCCAGCACTCCTGACTCCAGAGCACTTGCTTTAACCCTTACGCCTCCCTCTTCTCCCACAGCTAGGAACGGAACCCAAGAGTCCTGGCTCTCAGGATGCTGCCCTATTTCATAGACAAGCTGGTGCACTCCTTACCGTGGGGCCCCTTGCCCCACCCAGGGGAGCCCCACCCTGTTACAGCAGCTTAGGCAGGTGGCATGACACAGACAGTTGCGCGCCTGCTGGGTGAGGAGCCAAGGTGCTGGCTGGGAGGTAGGGAGGGGTTTTATTGCTGCACATAGGGGGCAGCAGTACCCAGAGGGGAAACGGGGGCTGGAGCCCAGAGCCTGGCCTGCAATTCACAGAGAAGGAGCCCCCTGAACAGCTGAAACCAGAGCCAGAGGCATGACTCGGACTCAGCCAGAAGGAGATTGAACTCTCTGTTCTGCCATACGGGGCGGCCTCTAACTGCAGTGTGTGTGTGTGTGTGTGTGTGTGTGTGCACACGTGTGTGTGTGCACACGTGTGGGTGTGTGAGTGCACGTGTGTGGGAGGACTGGCCTGGGGTGAGAGCTTGGGGTCAGAGGTGTCCGTCAGCAGATCTTGGGTTGTGTTTGGTGACCGTGCGTAAGAGTTTTCATCTGCCTGGGTGTGTCAGTGTTTGTGCATGTGTCTGTCTTAGGGTGTGTCATAATGTGTCCCTGTGGGTGTGCCTCTCAGTGCTGAATTTTGTGTCTTGCTGTCTTCGAAGGTATCTTTGTGCACGTGTCTCTGTGAGATGTGTGTCTGTGTGTGTGTGGGTGTAGGTGTGTCTGGGTGTGCATCTCTGTGAGTTGTATGTCTAGGTGTGTCTGTGTGTGTTTCTCTGTGAGTTGTATGTCTGTGTGTCTGGGAGTCTCTGTGTGTGTGTCTCTGTGAGTTTTATGTCCGTGTGTGTCTTTGCGTGTATCTCAGTGAGTTGTGTGTCTGGGTGTGTTGTGTGTATGTGTCTCTCTGTGAGTTGTGCATCTGGGTGTATGCATGTGTGTCTCTGTGAGTTGTGTGTCCATGTGTGTCTCTGTGAGTTGGGTGTCTGGGTGTATGTACGTGTGTCTCCATGAGTTGTGTGTCTGTGTATGTCTCCATGAGTTGTGTGTCTGTGTGTGCCTCTCTGTGATTGCGTGTGGGTGAGCAGATCCAAGTGTGCACATTCTAACAGTGCTGCCGACGCCTCCTCCTCTGCCCCCGGCCCTGGCCTGCTGCTCTGGGGAACACATCCTGGTGCTGTGCTCCCTCAGTCACCCCTTCTATTCCTGGCCCCCCAGCACCTCCCTTCGCCTTCCCCATTCTCACACCCCTCCTCTGCCCCCGGCCCTGGCCTGCTGCTCTGGGGAACACATCCTGGTGCTGTGCTCCCTCAGTCACCCCTTCTATTCCTGGCCCCCCAGCACCTCCCTTCGCCTTCCCCATTCTCACACCCCTCCTCTGCCGGTAACCCAGCCACTCCTCTCGCACAGCCCGGCTCGCTATGGCCCTAGCGCAGACTGACGCCTCCACCACCCGCCTGCTCCCTCCCCAGACCTGGCCGCGGCTGGTCTGGCGAAGCGCACGCAGCGTGCGAGAGCACACTGGCATCTGGAGATGTTTGAAGAAAGGAAACCGTCTCCCCAAAAGGCTTTGTTCTCGGTCCCTCTCCTCCCGCCCCCCCTTGCTTGCTGATGCTATCGCTGGCTCAGCTCTGTGCAAAAATTGGAAAGGGGGGGGGGGGAATCCCTGGAAAGGGGCTTGGAAGAAAGATGAGGGGGAGGGAGGGGGGAAGAAACAGAGAGAGAGAGAACGAGGAAAAGAAAGAGAAGAGTGAGAGCAGGGAGTGCAGGAGAATTTGGGGTGAAGAATGTGAGCCCAGCGGGGCCATAGCAGGCAGGCTCCCCACTGAGGCAGTGTGCCCTTCGGGGTACCGGCAGCCCTCCCCAAGGGGGGGGTTGGGGCACAGACCTGGAGACTCCTGACTGGGGTGCGGGTCCCTGGCTGGTGGGGCGCCTGGGGGCTGGCGCTGATGCCTCCAGAGGAAAGTTACCCAAGGCCCCACCACCCCGTGGCTCTGCTAGCAGCAGATCCTTGGCCCAGGGGGCGGGAGCTGGAAGGACATGATCTGGGATGAAGACACATCCTGGTGCTGTGCCCCATTAGTCATCCCTCCTATTCCTGGACCCCCAGCGCCCAGAACAACATGCACGCTCGGACACCTCTGCACTCAATGCAGCCTAGTGTCCGCTCTACTCACTCGCTTCCAAACAGCGCTACAGGCCTTTGCATCTGCAGTGCCTGTGCAGCCCGGTCTTGTGCCTAAAGGGGAGACCTGGGAGGCAGGACTCCTTGGTTCTATTCCCAGCTCCGCCACTGACTGACTGTGTGGCATTTGGCAAGTCGCTGCATGCACTTGTTTCCCCTCCCAACCTCTGTCTGGATTGCGAACTCTGCGCAGGGGCTGTCCCGTGCTGTGCGTCCATATGGCGCCTGGCATAAAGAAGCCCTGATTGCAGCTGGAGTCTCCAGGCACTACTGCAGTGCAAGTGCTCATGCTCCCCGCGTTGCCACTGACTCACCGGGTGACCTAGGGCAAGTCTCTGCCCCGCTCTGTGCCTCGGTTTCTCCACCTGTATAATCAGCATAGTGGCACTGACCTCACCGAGCGGAGGCTGCAAGGCTGAGTTAATGCTAAGCACTCCCAGGGGGCTCTGTGACCATCTCTGAGGAGCTCAGGACTCCCCATGGGTGTGCACCAAACCAAGGTGCCCTGGGCTACGGCCGGAGGGCAGGTCCCTGCCTAGCCCTGCCTGCCCTCTGCTCCAGAAAGCCTCCACTCCCTGTGTTACACACCAGCTGGCCCCAGACAAGGCGAGTCAGGCCAGAGGACTGGGGGCTTGCCCAGCTGGCCCCCGACAAGGCGAGTCAGGCCAGAGGACTGGGGGCTTGCCCAGCTGGCCCCCAGGCTCAGGTAGCTCTGTTCTGCTACCTCATGTCATTCAGCCCATTGACACCTTTTGTCAGGGGATTAACCGCACTGCATTGTCCTGAGTGAGGAGCGACAATGCATATTTAAAGAGACAGGACCAGACCCAGGTTGCTGGGAGAGGGGGTGTCACAGCCTTGGATTTGCCCCTGCGGCTGGATCAGCACAGACCCCGCCCTGCACACAAAACCAAAGTCACAATTTCTCCCGTGCCAGCTCTGCTGGGTCTGTCCATGCTGCGGGCTCGCGGCCGCCCAGGCCTGGCCTACAGGCAGGGCTGATGGAGCTTTTGGGCACGGCTCCCGGTGCGAGCGCACAATAGCAGTGCGGCACTTGTGGGCATGCCCTTGATGTACCTCATGGGGCAGAGTTCATGCACAGAGTGCGGTGCCTTTTCAAAAAGCACCATGTTACCTGTGGGGATTTCAGGGACCCGTCCCTCTCCTAGGGCAAGAGTGATAAATCCCACGGGTCTGTACTATGGGCCACTCACCTAGGGATTGCAAAGGGGGACAGCTGTCATTATCCCCACTGTAAAGAGGGGGAAACTGAGGCAAAAAGAGGCTAACGGCCTGATTTTTCAGATGCTCCCATTGACTCCAACGGGAGTGCTGCATTCTGCAAGTCGGGTCCACAGAGATCCGCCAAAGGCTGCACAGCAAGTCAGTGCCTGAGCTAGAATAGGCCCAGGAGTCCCAACTCCCACTCCACTACTCTAACCATTAGACACACACTGCCTGACAGAATGGAGAAGAGCGCCTGGGGTCCCAGCTCTCCCCCAAGTGCCAATCCACTCACCCCCCAGCAAGGGAAATGCAATCCAAGGGGCTGTGGCACTGCTTAGCCAACACAGGCGACATTAACCAAACCCTGCTCTGCGTAAAGCGGCCCTGCTGTCACCTATTGTTAGGGACAGTTACATAGTTTTATATGTAAAATTCTCAGAAGCTCGACAACAACATTTCTTTCCCTGAAGCGTCCATCTCTTCCTTGTGGTAGAGGGGCTGCCTCCCAGCACGGACATTAATGCTCATTTTTTATCTGGGGGTTTCTGGGGACTGGAGCTACTCATGGGTAATGCTGAAGCAGGATGGAATCACATCCTTCACTATCTACACTTAGGTTTCAGAGCGGCAGCGCTACACTTAGGTATATCTTGTGGTTAGAGCAGGGAGGATGAGGTGCTAGGACTCCTGGGTCCTGTTTCCAGCTCTGACAGAGGAGTGGAGTCTGGTGATTAGCGCAGGGAGGCTGGGAGCAGGACTCCTGGGTCCTAGTCCCATCTCTGGCAGGGTAGTGGGGTCTGGTGGTCAGAACAGAAACATTTGGATTCCCGAGTTCTCTTTCCAGCTCTGCCACTGATTTCCTGGGTGACCTTAGGCAAGTCCCACAGCCCCCAGTGGCTCCGCTGTCCCAGCTCCCAGATGAGGACAATGGTCCTATCCTGCATCATAAGGCCTGAGCTAGCTCAGCACTGTATTAGAAACTGACCTGAACTAAAATCCCAGCTTGTAACAACCCCCAGCCTAGGGGAAGCTCATCTCTGGGCACTTACCTTGCTGTGTGGACTCCCTTCTACCCAAGGCACCTAGGGTGACCAGATGTCCCAATTTTATAGGGACAGTCCCAATATTTGGGGCTTTGTCTTATATAGGCGCCTATAACCCCACCCTCTGTCCCGATTTTTCATACTTGCTGTCTGGTCAGCCTAAAAGCACCAGACCGATGGGCTTTCTCAGGGCAGAGATCCCATGTTCCCCGCACCAAGGGGGAGACGTGATGGAGAGAGGGGGCAGTTAAAACCTCACATGCCTCCAGGAGGCAGGGCTTTGCCTGTTGATGGCGAGGCATCCTTACAAGCTACTCCCACATGTGTAACGAGTCATGTGTCTCCCCCTCCCCCCCCCCGTTCTTTGCCAAGTTGCCTGGGAAGCCAACAATGACGTCTAAATCGGATGTGCGCTCCAGCCATCTCTTGCCTTGCAAGGATTCAGAGCCATCTCTGAGGAACAAGACTAGCCCTGCTCGGGCAGAATCTGGCCCGACACCTTGTCCTTTATTGTTGTACTAGTATTTGTGCCGCTGTGGTTTCTGGGGGGCCCCCCCAGGATGGGGAGCTCATTGTGCCAGTCCCGATCTCTAGAAAACACTGTCCCTGCCCACAAAGTGTGGGCGTGTGCCGAGTCCCGGCCAGAGCGTCACGTTCATCAGAGACACTCACTGATGTTCTGCATTTGAAGAATTTGGGCGTGATGCTCAGCTGCTGGGGATGGCTCTTGCCCTAGAACGCGCTGGGTGGCTAAGCTGTGCAACAGGCTGCCAAGAGAGGCTGGGGAATCCCCCCCACTGCAGGGTTTTAAGAACAGGCTGGGCAAACCCGTCAGGGATGGGCTAGGGTTGCCCTCTTGAGATCCCTTCCAGCCCCACAGTTCTGTGAGTCTCTGATCCAGCTGCACAGAAGTCACATTGCAGTGGGGATTGGCCATGTGTCTGGATAATAAGGATGGCCAGAGTCGTAAAGGTAAATTCCAGCAAAAGCAAAGAATGGGGCTGGGCTACACAACCCCCTGCTTCAGGGCTTAAGCCAGCTGCTAGCTACTGGGGTCAGGAGATCTCCATGGGGCAGGTTCTCCCATAACTGCAGGGTTTCTGCACCTTCCTCAGAAGCAGCAGGTGCTGGGCACCACTGGAGAAGGAATGCTGGACTAGGGGGAGCCCTGCCCTGTCCAGGCTGGCAACTCCCTACGCCCCGACACTGATTCACGTCAGCTGAGAATCCAGCCCTTGCGGTTTTCAGTGATTCACCTTCTGCCCTGGGTTTGGACCCTTGGCACATTGCTATGAAAACAGCCTGAGCGTCACGCTGGGGGATCGGATCCAGATCGACAAAGAAAACAGGCATCTTCTCAGCCCCTATCAGGCGAGATGGAATCTGGGCTGGGGATCTCTTATCACAGCTCTGGTGCCGAACCAGTTCCCAGCTGCCATCACTCCACATGGAGTCAGGTGCCCCCTGGGGGGTGCAGACAGTACACGCCATTTGGGTTGGTCTGCGTTCCACATTGCAAAGTGACACTTTCTGTGTTGCTGGGTTGTTTCTGCTGCTTAGCGGGGTTCTGTGGGTCTGTTTCATTATTCTCCAAAATGCCGCTGACAATCACGGAGGGACGGGGGGACAGGTAGGGCATGGGGAGGTTTCCTGGAGAGTGTAGACATGACTCTGATTAAGCAAAGTTGGGGAGTTAAGGGTCTGAGCAAGTCAATGGACCATTAAGGGCCTGATCCTGGCATGGTGCTGAGCACCCCAATACCCGAGTTCAGGACTTGGCCCTCAATCAGCCATCCAGGCTGTCAGTCCTAGGCTGCTAACTCGGTGGTGGGACAGGCCAGCTGTATCCATGACCATCAGGCTGCCTGATGCTCTGCAGCTTCTACACACAAAGGCCTCATTTTCTTGGGCTAGGGGCGGTGCTGTGGCATGGACGGGGCTGGAAATCCAGAGACTGGGACTCAACTCAACTAGTTGCACAGACGTAAGGGACAGTGGTGGACAACCAGACCCAGCTCAGGGAGGGGAATTGTTTTTAACCCTGCCACCATCTACCCCCTATTTTGTCTCTGCCCAGTTAAAGACGGGCCAGTTGCTAGCTGTAACTCAGCAGGAGGGGGCAACGGGGTGATGGCTGCAGGGGGGAGGGAGGGGGGAAATTGTGGAATTTAAACTGTATCTGACCACAAAGCTCAGAGTCTCTCCCCACCTTTCCCAACAGCCTGTTTCTATCCCCAAACCTGGCCGTGTTGCCTCCCACCATCCTGGCCCTTCAGCCAAGCTCTGCCAGCCTCCTTCAAACCTCCTCAGTGCAAGGGCCAGGGCGGAAGCAGCTTGTGCAGGGTTGGTCCATGCAGCATCGCAGAGTGGTGTCGGCTTTCTCGCTGGAATAAACTGGCCCCAACCCAAGGCTCCAGTTACTGGAAAAGCAGTTTTCTCCTCAGGGTGGCTAGAGCCAAGGTGAGACTTCTGGTCTAACTCCCTGCAAAGGCCCAGGGCAGCTGGAGGCACCAAAACTTTCACTCTGCTGCCAGTGGGATGGCACCAGATATGGACTATGTTCCTGTCTACACTGAGACGAGTCCTTCCCCCACCAGAGCCTGCAACAGGGTGAGCGCTAGTGGAGCCTGCATAGCCAAGTGGAGCGGGCTAGGACTCTGGAGAGCTGGCGTCTATTCCCAGCCCTGCGATAGACCTGTCCCTGCTTGCTCTGTGCCTCAGTTTCTCCATCAGTAAAACATGGGGAATGACATGAAGAGCTAGGGCAGTTAGACCTGTGCTGATTGCCATAGATAACACAAGGGAACTTTCAACTATGCCCTGATTTGTTAATTAACACACATTAACTCTCCTGATTATAAATTGTGTGGATTTACATAACTGTTTGCTCCTGCACATGTCTACACTAGAATTTACAATTGTGTTAATTAACACATCACCACATGACTAAATATTCACGT
This sequence comes from Platysternon megacephalum, assembly GCA_003942145.1. NCBI lineage: Eukaryota > Metazoa > Chordata > Testudines > Platysternidae > Platysternon > Platysternon megacephalum. The sequence goes on along the minus strand of QXTE01000201.1, from coordinate 235,517 downwards.
GTAGAAATAGCCATGGCCGGTGTGCTCTGCTAGCCCCAGTGGAGAACACCCTCAGAGCTCAGTCCCCACAGGGCCGGTGTGCTCTGCTAGCCCCAGTGGAGAACACCCTCAGAGCTCAGTCCCCACATGGCCGCAGGTGGGGAAAGGTCACTATTGATAACGAAGGGGCAAAAGGACAGCCCTGTTCCATGGGTCTTGTTTCCAGAGAAGGACTTAAAAAAGCTTGCTGGGCTCCCCCTGCCCCCGTCACCTAGGAACAATCAGTCACTGCCGGCTGCTGTGTCAACAAATCATCATCTGCTGGCAGAAGGGGGTTGATAAGGACTGCGAGCCAGGGAGCTGCACAGACAGTATCTAGGCCGGTTCTCCACAACTCTAAAATAACCTGAAGGCCCCCCGGCGTACAGGGCTTAGAGACACAAAGCACCAAGCATAGAGCAGGGTTTAGGAAAAGCCGCACTGGCCAAAATTTTCAAAATTGAGCTAGTGCTTGTGGAATACGGTAGGGTGCGGACTGAAAGCAGAGCAGCGATACTGGAATAACTCTATAGCTTAATTCAGTCCCAAAGTCAGACCGTGTGGCAAGGATGATGACGGTGACAGACTCATAGACTTTAAGGTCAGAAGGGACCATTATGATTGTCTAGTCTGACCTCCTGCACAATGCAGGCCACAGAATCTCACCCACCCACTCCTGTAACAAACCCCTAACCTATGCCTGAGTTATTGAAGTCCTCAAATCGTGGTTTAAAGACCTCAAGGTGCAGAGAAGCTTCCAGCAAGTGACCCGTGCCCCACGCTGCAGAGGAAGGCAAAAAACCTCCAGGGCCTCTGCAAATCTGCCCTGGAGGAAAATTCCTTCCCGACCCCAAATATGGCAATCAGCTAAACCCTGAGCATGTGTCAAGTAGCAGAGGAGTAGCCGTGTTAGTCTGGATCTGTAAACGCAGCAAAGAATCCTGTGGCACCTTATAGACTAACAGACGTTTTGCAGCATGAGCTTTCGTGGGTGAATACCCACTTCTTCGGATGGGATTCTTTGCTGCCTGAGCATGTGGGCAAGACTCACCAGCCAGACACCCAGGAAAGAATTCTCTGTAGTAACTCAGATCCCACCCCATCTAACATCCCATCACAGGCCATTGGGCATATTTACCACTAATAATCAAAGATCAATTGTCAAAATTAGGCTATCCCATCATACCATCCCCTCCATAAACTTATCAAGCTTAGTCTTGAAGCCAAATATGTCTTTTGACCCCACTACTCCCCTTGGAAGGCTGTTCCATTCTCTCCATTCCAGTTGTATCTTGGGAGGATGTTAAACAGCAGCTACTAAAGTTAAACATTTTCAAATCAGCAAGTCCCAGTAACTGGCATCCAAGAGTTTTAAAAGAGCTGGCTGAGGAGCAAACTGGACCATTAATGTTAATTTTCAATAAATCTTAGAGCACTGGGGAAATTCCAGAAGACTGAAAGCCAATGTTGTACCAATATTAAAAAGGTAAATGGGATGACCTGGGTCATTATAGACCTGACATTGCTCTTGGGCCAGATAATGGAGTGGCTGATACGGGACTCGATTAATAAAGAAGTAAAGGATGGTAATGAAATTAATGCCACTCAGCATGGGTTTATGGAAAACAGATCCTGTCAGCCTAACTTGATATCTCTTTTTGATGAGATTTCAAGAGTGGTTGATAACAGGCTTGTCTACACCTAAAATTCTCCAGCAGCACCACTGGAGTGGTCAGTGAAAAGGGGTTCTCCCCTCGGTGTAGGTACTCGCTAGCTAGGGTCAATGGGAGAAGTCTCCTGTCAACTTAGTGCTGTCTATACCAGGGAGGTTAGGTCAGTTTAACTCATTCAACTTAGTTATACCAACCTAATTTCCGAGTGTAGACCTGCTCCCAGACTTCTGTAAGGCATTTGACTTGGTACCACACAACATTTTGATTAGAAAACTAGAACAATACAAAATTAATATGGCATGTTAAATGGATTAAAAATCGGCTAACTGGTAGGTCTCAAAATGCAACTGTAAATGGGGAATCATCATTAAGTGGGTGTGTTCCCAGCAGGGTCCTGCAGGGATCAGTTCTTGGCCCTACACTAACTACCATTCTTATGAATTACCTGGAAGAAAACATAAAAATCACTACTGACAAAGTTTGCAGATGACACAAACATTGGGGAATGGTGACTAATGAAGAGGGCAGATCACGGATACAGAGTGATCTGGATCGTTTGGTAAACTGGGTGAAAGTAAACTATGCATTTTAATATGGCTACAAGTAAACGTACTCGTCTAGGAACAAAGAACCCAGGCCACACTTGCAGGATGGGGGACTCGATGCTGGGAAGCAGCGCCCCGGGGGTGGGGGGGGGAAGGAGGAAATCAGATGAACATGAGCTCCCAGTGTGATGTGGCCAAAAGAACTAATGCGATCCTGGGATGCCTAAACAGAGAATCTTGACTAGCAAAGGCTACTTTTCCTCTGTATTTGGCACAGGTGTAATCGCTGCTGGAATATTGCGTCCAGTTCTGGTGCCTACAATTCAAGAAGGATGTTGATAAATTGCAGAGTTCGGCGAGGAGCCGCAAGACTGACTAAAAGATTAGAAACCTGCCTTACAGAGAGAGACTCAAGAAGCTCAATCACGGTGATGTGATCAGTTTATAAGTAGCTGCCTGGGGAACAGATACTTGATAATGGGCTCTTCAATCCAGCAAAGGTCTAATGCGATCCAGTGGCTGCAAGTTGAAGCTAGACCAATTCAGACTGGAACCAAGATGTCATTTGCTAAAAGGGAGAGTAATTAACCATTGGAGCAACCTACCAAGGGTCGTGGTGGATTCTCCATCACTGGCACTTTTTAAAGCAAGATGGATGGTCCTCGAAAAGCTCTGCTCTGGGAATTATCGTGGGGAAGATCTCTGGCCTGTGCTATGCAGAAGGTCAGCTGACATGATCACCATGGTCCCTTCTGGCCTTGGAATCAATGAACCTAGGAACAGAATTCTATCCGTGATGGATTTGATCCTGGTCTCTCTCCAACGCTCTGAGCCAGATCCCACTCCCATTGAAGCCAACTGAACTTTCTATGGCAACGGGACTGGGCGCTCAGCCCAAAGTGTGTGAATTTCCCGGCTCCAAAGGCAGCAATGACTGTTACTGACTTCAATGAGCCTTGGATCAAGCGCTCGTTACACCGAAGAGAGAGCACTGCCCATGGCAGGCGGGGAAATGGACCCAGCAGAGTAGATTGCTGCAGTTTACCTTGGAGACATGGGGTTTGGAAACACACCTTAAGTTTACCATTTAGTCCCTGCTATTCAAGCTACTTCGGGCACTGATAGGTAGCAATAGCTATATCTATCTCCATAAGAGATTCCTCTGTGGGGGAAGAGGAGGGATTTGTTGCACAAATACAGGCCAAGATCCTGCAAACACTTAGGCTACGTCTACACTACCCGCCGAAATCGGCGGGTAGCCATCGAACTATCGGGGATCGAATTATCGCGTCTTGTCTGGACGCGATAAATCGATCCCCGAACGCGCTACTTCGAACTCCGGTACTCCTGCAGGGCGAGCGGAGTTACCGGAGTCGACGTGGGAGCCGCGAACGTCGATCGCGCGCCGCGCGGACGCGAGGTAAGCACGCCAAATTCGAACTAAGATACTTCGACTTCAGCTACGCTATTCGCGTAGCTGAAGTCGCGTATCTTAGTTCGATCCCTGCCCCTAGTGTGGACCAGCCCTTACACACGACTAACTTTATTTATACGTGCCACTGGGGAGATCACACGCACAAAGCGCCAACCTTGCAAACAGACAGAGTGCTCGTTTACACAGGGTAATTATCCAGCACAGCTAGAGCACAATAACTACCCAAGTTAGACCAGCACAGCGACAGGCAAGCCATAAGCAGGCTGCTCTAGCTCCACCAGTCAATTTCCCAGTCTGGATAAGCTCTTAAACTCACATAACTGTGCTCATGGAAGCAGCCCCATCAGCTTCAGCGAGGCTGTGCTCCTGCACAAAGCTACCCGCCGGCTGAAGAGGTTGCAGGGTTGGGGCTTTTCAATGTAGCCCAAGCCATGCCCTGGACTAGTCACTGCTTCAGACCAGGGGAGCGGTACAGCCCACCACCATCCGAGAGTTAGAGAAGCACGAAACAATCCTGAGCACATCGGTGAACATATTTATTTGTTTACACACACACACACACACACACACACACACACACACACACACACACACACGTAACTTAAAGACAATCACACTTTTCTAACTAAAAAAAACCCAGAACTCATAAAAGGTTCCAGTGTGAGCCGGTGATGAATTGTTACCACGGGGTTATGACCAAGGCCTTCTCTTTGGAGAAGGATTTCTGCTCTACACCACTTTGGGATATAGATCCAGCTGCACTCCTTTAGCGCTCCCCTCAGCCTGACCCCATCGCTTTAAGAACACAATACATCCCTCCCAAGGATTAGATAAAAAGGTTACAATTTACATACATTATCTGGATTCAAATATTCAGCCCTAGAAAAACCTGCTGGGTCTTTCCTCTCCAGCGGTTAGTTTCTTTCATCACAAACCACTGTGTGAGGAGTTGGACGTTCTCTGGGGACCTGCAAGGGGGGCCTGGTATCAGTCGGGGTGTTTGATTGGGAAGTGGGGGTTGGAGCTGCACTTTAATTGACTTCCACAGAGCCCAGCCACACTAAGCCAGCTGTGAAAACATCACAGGCCTAATTAGTTCACATCAAAGGGACCGCACCTCTGCCGGATGGCAGGCACTGTCCCTGCTCCCTGCAATGGAGCATCCCACCCTCTCCACATGCTGCGTCCCCACCCAACAGACAAGAGCCCTCTTCCCCTCCCCCAGATGGCCCAGGGTGTTATTTATTAAAGTACCAACACTGGCCTTTGCTGCTTCAGAGACATCTCTTGATTTCAGTTCCCAGATCAGCTTAAAGACTGATGGATCCAGACAGGCCTCAGTCCCTGCTCCACAGGCTTGGACCCCTGCGCCCATATGGGGAGCCCCCTTGAAGTGGGGGGAGCCTGCAGGATTGTAGCCCTAGAGGAGACAGAGGTAGAGGGCCTGGATGGAAGCCTATTGATGCCGTGACAAGGAGCATGAACCAAAATCCTAGGTAGTCAGGGTTGAATCCCAACTTCCCTTTATCTCACTCACCCACACCCCGGCCCCCTTTTCAGCTGCTTACTTCACTGTTTCAGAGTAGCAGCCGTGTTAGTCTGTATCGCAAAAAGAATAGGAGTACTTGTGGCACCTTCCAAGTACTCCTATTCTTTTTACTTCACTGTCAAATTCACTTTGGGGGTTCAGTTTTCTCCCTGCCCAGAGCCAGTTTTTTTCTGTCTGGAAAAAAAGTTGTGTGTTTATTAAGCAGCTCAGATTGCCTCATGGTCCTTTGAGCACTGATTCGCAACTGAGTCATTTAAAGAAGGGCTTTTTGTCTGCATGATTGGGCAGTCTCCAGTCTGGTGCAAAGGAATTTATTTATTTAAAATAATTCCTGGACTGGGATGAGAGTTTATAGCAGAGAGAACAACCCACTCCCCCCACTGAACCTGGGGATGTTTCTTCCTTGACTAGATGAAACTTTCTAGTCTTTTCCTTCTCTACAACAGCTGGGATGTTTAATGCATTAAGCAGACTTCTGCTTTTCTTGAGAGTTTAAGGTGGGGGGGGGGGGGGAAATCTCCATTTCAAAGCCAGTCTGTCAACTTTCCACACTTAACTGGGAACAAAACCCTCCCCCCCATTCCCATTTAAAAAAAAAAAAAGCCATCCAATTCAACTCTAACCTAAAACAAAAAAAGCAGGTGAAAGGCCCTTGTATTTAATCACAAGGTAGGGTCCATGGCAGTAAAGAATGATACAAATTATTTGGTTAAAATGAGATGGTGGAGAGCCTTAGAACAAGAGAAGCGTTTACAGCAGTGATTCTCAAACTTCTTTTATTAGTGACTCCTTTCACATAGCAAACCTCTGAGTGCGACCACCCCCATCCAATTGAAAATGCTTGTTTATATATTTAACACCATTATAACTGCTGGAGGCAAAGCAGGGTTTGGGGTGGAGGCTGGCAGCTCGCGGCCCCCCCTGTAAGAACCTTGCAGCCCCCGAGGGGTCCTGACCCCCACTTTGAGAAGCCCTGGTTTACAGAAAACTGGGAAGCAAGTGAAACTACAATCTTTGGGTCAGGTTTTCAACAGGACTCAGCACCCAGCTTTTGTGAACATTGAGAACACGGGTGCTGCTGGCACCGAGTTCTTGTGGGGTGGAAATCTGGCCAGGGTGGTACAAATGAATTCACTAGGAAGCCCTCTAACTAAACCCCAAGAGAAGGCTGCAGGGGCCAGCGTGGTACAGATCACAAAGAAGGTAGCATAATGCAAACTTTTCTGAAGTAACAACCCTGATGAAGTGGGTTTTAGCCCACAAAAGCTTATGCCCAAATAAACGTGTCAGTCTCTAAGGTGCCACAAGGACGACTCGTTGTTTTTGCTGATACAGACTAACACGGCTACCACTCTGAAACCAGCCCTTCCAGGGTCTCTTTCTAAGCTAAGGCACTGGAAAGCTTCACACACACAGATCCTGCGATCCTTGGAGAAGAGTTTGCATCTCCCCTCCTCCCCCTGTGATTTGCACAGGACATTTTGTCTGTGAAAAACAAAGGATGTTCCAGCAGGGTTGGGTGTAATCTATCTTCTTAGGGGTATACTGAAATGCCTTCCTACAACAGAGTAACAGAAAACAGCTGCTGGGGAGCTCAGCTGATTAGCAAGGCTGATTTCAAAGTGCACAAATACAGGCATTTTCAAAGAGTGAATGGGAAGACTCCTTGTCTGTCAACAGCGGGCTGCAGGCCCTGGGGGTGCTGCCTTTCCCTCCCAGCAGCCAGGGATATGCTGACACCTAAGCAGAGCAAAGAGCTACATTCTTTAGAGCGTTAGGGGTGTCAGCAGCAGAGCATTGGCAGCCTCTTAAGGGAGGAGCTGATTTGAAGACATTCTCTTTGCACCTTCAAGGCTCAGGGTAGGATTTTTAGAAGGAGCTGGTGGGTTTGGATGCCTCAGGGAAGACACCTAACAGGCCCCCCATTTTCCGAGGGTGGCTCTAGAGCTCAGGCCCCCCAAAATCACTAGTCATGTCTTGGCCATGCAGGATCAATAGTCCAGCTCTTCGGCAAGGGATTTACTTGGACTGGCTCAGCAGAGAACATGTATCCAGGAAGGTCTAGTCTTGGCTCCAGGAGTGACCCACCCTCCCCCTCACTCTCTAATAATGACCAGGGCACAAGAGACAGCTGGAATGTATTTCTCCTTTATCTAGCAAGCCCAGTTTGATACAGGACACATGTTCACAGCTTACCACTCCCATCTGGTTCCCTTTAGGACAGTCTCCCCCCACTTACTCCTTACTTTGGTGTTTGAAACCAGCTCACATGCAATTACAGCTTGTTTCCAAACTCCCTTCTACAGTCTCTTGAGCCCAAGGGGTGGGGGGGATTAAATCAAATACAGGGGTTAAAATTTACCATTCCCAACACACACACCCCTTCATCACTGTCCTCCCCCCTGCTTACACTGGCATCTACCATCTCCCTGGGCATTCTTCCCCCTGCAGGGGAGGAAAATCAGTAAATCAAAACCACCTTGATTAAAAATGTTACAACCCTATGAAAGTTTTAGGAGATGGGGGAGCCAACACCCCATGGGAAGTAGGTGTAGCAGCAGCAGGCAAGCAAAAGGCCTACTTTTTAAATGCCACCGGGGGAAGAGACGGGATATTTCCCCCATTTGCCACTGGAAAATTAAACCAGATCTAAGGGGTGTTTTCCTCCCCACAATCTATAGCGGAGACGCACGAGATTTGTAGTTTAACTCTTTGTATCCTACCGCAGCTTTGTGCTGTTTTAGCCATGATCTTATATCCCAAGCTACATTATAATTACAGTCCAGTGGATGGTATTTTCTAGTCAATTTCTGGCAAGTTAAAGTAAACAGAATTAGGCCATACACATTACTCCTTAATTAAAGCTGTTTTGAGAACAGACTCCATTTACCAGTGAGATACTGAATTGTGAGGAGGGAAGTCAATTTTTGTTGATTTTGATCAAACCAGCTTTTCAGCCCAAAGGATCTGAAATCTACCAGTGAAATTAAGAAAAGTTCAAGTTAGGAGCAGATTATTTCTAGCATTCATGGGTTGGGGTTTTTTTAAGTACAATTCATTAGAATGTCTCCTGATTCCCACCCTTCTGTTCTTCCCCCTCCCAATTCCTCTCCAAAACACAGAGGCAGACTGTCAAACTAAAGTATATTTGATGTGGCGGCAAAGAAATCAATCCAAGTCTCTTCCCCTTAAATATTATAAAAAGATAGAGAATTAAAAACCTTACAAATGGATAATTTATACATTCTACAATGAGTGAAAAATAGGACTGAAGCCAGCATTCATTGATGGGGGGCAGGGTCTATACATGTAATTTTAGTGCTTCCCTCTCTTTAATACTGTAGTTATTAGGGAAAAGTTTAAAGTATGCAGTGGCAGAATGTTGTTCATTTTTAAAATCTAGTTCTAAATATTCTCCTCCGCAGTTGATGGTTTGTGCAGTAAGCCACAAAAGATTTTTATAATTTAAAATAAAGTTGTAACATATTGGCCAATCCTGGAAATTACAAATAAAAAAAAGTTGTAAGAGGAGTGATTAAGAATTCTGCAACAGGCATTTCCCCACCACATCACTGCCAAACATGGAGTTACAAAAGAGAGTCTTCACCTTTATTTCACAGAAAAATCTGTTAAACTTTCTAGGAGTTTTCAGATATAGGATTCCAGAACACATCAGCAAACACTGAAAAGGCACAGTAACCCTCAGGGTTTTTTGTTTTTGTTTTTTGCAAGCAGTAACTTTAAAATGAGAGCCACTTCCCCTTCCCCCCACCCCCCCAAATAAGTAAAAAGATCCTTCCCAACCCACTTATTGCTTAAAATGATGCCTACCTGAATGAAAGAGCACCACACCACAAAAATCTCAAATGTCAGTTGCTAAGGTTTTATAATTTGGATTACAGCTCTTGAGTAAGGAAAAAACCCTCAGAAGTAGGGTTTGGGGGTTTTGTTTGTTTTTAAACTCAGTTGTACTTGCAAAGAACAGACAGCTTACTAAGGACATGTAGTTTAGAAAGAAACTTCTGTACACAGCATTTGGGGAGAGAGAAATGTACAATGCCAGAGAAGTAGCTTTAAGGCAAAAGTTAAAGAAGGGGGGTTGATAAAAGCGCTGAACTGGGGTGTGCTTTCTTCATGAATCAATCCCATGTGCCTTTCACTGGAGTCTCTAGTTGGGTAGAAGAGCCTTAGCAAAAACCATTACCAGATCCTCAGAGCCAGGCCACCCCACTCAAGTCAGCTGCTGGGATAAAAGGGGGAGGCAGCCCCTCTTCATAAGTCTCTTCATATTTAAAAAAAAAAAAAAAAAAAAAAGCACAAAAAAAGCTTCTTGGTAAACTTCCAAAAGAGGGAGAAGGATACTTAAAAAAAATAAAATCAAAGTCTGCCTTTAATACAGAACAGCTTCCATAATGTGCACATCAGGGGGAAAGCGATTACAGGTCTGGCTTTTATGGAAGTTCAACTGAAAACGTTCCCCCACAGCCAACACAAACAGAAAATCCGTCTCTCTGGCTCCATTTCGAGGGGAGATATTGCCAAGGCCGAGAAAGGGGAAAAAAACCCGACACTTTAGTACCAAAGAGAGGCGGCGAGCCGAGCCGAGCCGAGCCGCTCCTCCCCAAGAGTTTCTGGATCTCTGCGGGTTTCGTTTTGTTTTTAAATAGAAATATATAATTCCATTTACAAATGCTATTTACAGGTCTAATTACAAGACACCCTTGGACGTTAATAAACCTACAAATCAAAAGGTGGTTTAGATTCGAATAAAAAAAAAAAGTTTGTTTTAAATACTTTCCGCCCCCGCCCCCCGCGGCCCCCTCGCCGCCTGCCCGCGGCGCTCACACCGTGGTCTCGCCGTGCCGGCTGTGGGTCAGGCGGCTGTAGAACTTCCGCCAGGAGTGCAGGGTCTTGCCGGACCAGATCCAGAAGCCCGAGGTGATGCCCACGATGAGGGTCATGAGGTACTTGATCATGTAGACGGTGAAGTCGGGGGTCATGCGCGGCGCGTAGTGCAGCGGGCAGGGGATGGCCAGGCTCTTGCAGTGCTGGCTGACCCAGCTGCGCTCCCAGTGCTCGCGGAAGGCCTGCTCGTAGAAGTAGCAGGCGATGACGATGGTGGCGGGCACCGTGTAGAGGACGCTGAAGACGCCGATGCGCACCATGAGCCGCTCCAGCTTCTCGGTCTTGCTGCCGCCGTGCTTCATGATGGTGCGGATGCGGAAGAGCGAGACGAAGCCGGCCAGCAGGAAGGAGGTGCCGATGAAGAGGTAGACGAAGAGCGGGGCCAGCACGAAGCCGCGCAGCGGGTCCAGGCTGTGCAGCCCCACGAAGCAGACGCCGCTCAGCAGGTCCCCGTCCACCTGCCCCATGGCCAGGATGGTGATGGTCTTGACGGCCGGCACGGCCCAGGCGGCCAGGTGGAAGTACTGCGAGTTGGCCTCGATGGCCTCGTGGCCCCACTTCATGCCGGCGGCCAGGAACCAGGTGAGGGACAGGATGACCCACCAGATGGAGCTGGCCATGCTGAAGAAGTAGAGCATCATGAAGAGGATGGTGCATCCCTCCTTCTTGGTGCCCTGCACCACCGTGCGGTACCCGTCCTCCTGGAACCGCTCGTTGCACACCACGCGCTCCTGCAGCACGAAGCCCGCGATGTAGGCCACCGACACCATGGTGTAGCAGCCCGACAGGAAGATGATGGGCCGCTCCGGGTAGCGGAACCGCTGCATGTCCACCAGGTAGGTGGTGACGGTGAAGAAGGTGGAGGCGCAGCAGAGCACGGACCAGACCAGGATCCAGAGCCGGGCGAAGCGCACCTCCTCCTGGCTGAAGAACATGTGGCCGTCGCCGCGGGCCGGCTCGCAGGGCGCCGCGCAGTCCTTCTCGCCCAGGAACTTGTAGTTGAGGTAGCTGGGCACCTGCAGCGCCCGCGGGCAGTGGAACGGGTGCTCCGGCGTGGCGTAGCGCGGCGCGCCCGGGGTGCCCTGGCCGGGCAGCGGCGCCGGGCTGGTGAGCAGCGCCGGGGAGCCGCCGTCCTCCGAGTGGTTCTGCCCCACGCAGATCTGCTCGGCCCCGTGGCGGGGGAAGTTCTCGCAGCGCAGGCGCTCGGGCCACTGGAAGCCGAACTTGTTCATGAGCGCCTCGCAGCCCTGGCGCGCCCGCTCGCAGATGGAGCGGCAGGGCGGGATGGCCTGCTCCAGCACCGTGCACACCGGCGCGTACATGGAGCACAGGAAGAACTTGAGCTCGGGCGAGCACTGCACCTTGACCAGCGGGTAGAACTGGTGCACCTCCAGCCCCGCGTCCTCCTGGTTGGTGTGGCCCAGCAGGTTGGGCATGATGGTCTGGTTGTAGGCGATGTCGGTGCAGAGCGGGATGGAGATGGGCTGGCAGAAGCCGTGGTCCGGGATGGAGATGCCCTTCTCCCCGTGGAACTGGCCCCGGCCCAGGCCCAGCACGTTCAGCCACAGCAGCAGCGAGGCCAGGCGGTGCAGGACGCTGGACGGGCGCATGGTGCCGGTGCCGCCGCCTTTCCCGAGCTAACGCGCCCCGGGCGGGCCAAGCGAGCGAGCGCCGCGCGGAGCAGCCGCCTCTCCTGGGCCCGGCAAAGTTCGCGCTGGAGTCTGCAGCCGAGTCCCGGGACAGCCGCCGGGCGCCCTGCCCGCAGCCAGACCGGCCAAGTCCCGGAGCTCCCTCCTTTGTGCGACTCCAGCCCCCTTCAGCCCCAATTAGCCAGTTTCAAGGGGGCCCCCGGCCCTGGAGCGCGCAGAATCCAGTCCAGCCCCCTCCTCCCTCTCCGCCCCCAGGGAGCCTTGAAACGGCCTGGCCCGGGCCCTAAGCCCCTTCCCAAAATTTCCTCGCGGCCAATCAGATTCAAACGCAGGGACCAGCCCCGAGGGCAGGATTGGTCAACCGCAGCATAATGAGCTCAGAGAGCAGCTGCCAGGGGACCGCCCCTCGCCTTGGCCGCTTTAAAGGGGCAATTGCTTATTAATCAGCGCCCGATTATTATTTTGCAGATACATTGATCTTCTGGGCCGGAAGCGCCCCTCCCCCCAGGGGGCTCAGTGAGATGCAAACACACACACAACTTTCCTAACGACAACACACCCAGCGCTGCCAGCTCCAGGGGCCGGAGAGCGTCAGGCAATTTCATCAGAAGTTTGGGTGTTTTCTCTGTTAGTCTATAAGGTGCCACAGGATTCTTTGCTGCTTTTACAGATCCAGACTAACACGGCTCCCCCTCTGATACTCTCCAGTGCTGCTTTTCCGTCGTCCCGACTGCCCCAAATGTCTCGCTGCAGCCAGAGCTCAGCCCGGCCAGGCTGCAAAGTCACTTCAGCCCCCGAGTTACAGCTCCCTGGGGTGGGGTGCGTGGGTTTTGCTGCTCTCTCTGTGCTGCTTTCCCTGGCTCTACAAACCCTGCCACAGACCCCTTTCCTGCGCGACCCTTTCCAAATAGCAACATTTTACGAAAAATCTCCCATTTTAAAATTTTTTTGACATAATCCCCCCAAAACTTGTAAGCATCCAGGTTTAAAACGTGTGAGAGAGATTTATATATTTTGTCTTAAGCTATGTAGGGATGAGCCGCTGTTGTGACAAGTCGGATTTTGACCACTCTTCACAGTTTTAGGCCCTGATTCTGCAGAGACTGGGCACGTGCTTAACTTGATGCACTGGGAGATCCAGGAGGAAAATTAAGCACGTGCCTTTGGCGAACCCGAACCAGGTGTCTATGCGCTCAGGTAAGGCCTGATCCTGGACTGCGTAGCACAGGGGATGGGCAGTGAACAGGGTCATGTTGCAGGTTCTGGGCCCTGGGTCTGCATGGTTCTCTCAGGGCCATGTATAGCTAATCTAACAGCTGGAGATGGAGGGAGAGGATTGGGGGGGGGGGGGTGTACACGTGTCTATCTACACCTACATGTCCTATATCGTTATTTCTTTTAAAATAGGTACATTTGAAAGTGTTTATACTCGATTCCCACCCCCCAAAAAAGGCCCTCTGTGAAATGTGACCCTGTCTCTTTAAGACTCTCTTTAATGGCTAGGTTGTTCACTGGCATATAATTGTCCCTTTCACTAACAAAGAACTCCATTATGGCCCCTTTTTTCGGTGGCACCTCAAAGTGAGAAAATTCTTTACCACGCTGCTGTGAGCAAGGCCGGGAGGTTCCTGTGGGCTGGGATGCAGCGGTAAAGCAGAGGGCCTGCTGCTCCCAGAGTAACCCTTAATTATGCAAAGCAAAGTTTAGGCACATTCACAAGTGGGTCTTAAACGAAAGTTAATCACGTCTCTCTTTCCCGGGAGCTGGGGGCTGTGAAATGTTCGGCTGCCAGGGCCTGCTCGCAGCTGGGGCAAAACCTCGGAGTCTGGGGGGGGGGGGGGGGGGGG
>QXTE01000201.1:185436-221890 GCA_003942145.1 Platysternon megacephalum | reverse complement strand
GGGGGGGGGGGGGGGGGGGGGGGGGGGGGGGGGGGGGGGGGGGGGGGGGGGGGGGTTGCTGCAAACCGAAATCAATCCGGAGTCTGGTGCTTGCAGGATTCCGACCAAAGGTGCAGATCGATCCCCTGGGGGGAGCGGGCCTTAGAAAGGTGCCGGTGTACCGGCGCCCGATTCTGTAAAGACCTGCCGAGCAATCCAGATTGTTTTCAATGTGAACAAAAAAATGCAACGGGACGTTGAGCGGTGCAGGGTCCGTCTGGGGTTTATCGCTGCGGGACCTCGGCACTTCGCTCCTTGTTATCTCCCTCCATCGTCCCTGCCAAGAGGCGCCTGGAAATCATTTCCCCCTCCAGGCCGAGCGGTAAGCGCCCCGGACTGGCAGCCAGGCGTGGGCAGCTCCGGCCAGGGCTTTCCCTTGGGTGCTGAGGGGCATGGGCCTGGAAAAGCTGCCCGGCCCTGGACTCGGAGCTAACAACCGAGCTGCAAAGGGGTTGGCGAAAGCCGCCCCCCCCCCCGCCCCTTTGCAAACTGGTTTCTTGCTCTGGTTTAGCTGTCACCTGACCTGGGCCAAAGGGTGAAGCTGCGCCCAGTGGCAAGGAGTCCCACCAGCCCTTTTCTCTTACGGGGGAACAGTGCGTGGGGCCAGCAGTCCTACAGTGACTCCCTCCTGCCTGCTCCCCACACGGGTGGGACCCCTGGGAGTCCCTGCAGGGGTGTCCTGCCCTCTCCAGCCCGCAGCCGGCCTCTTGGGGTTTGGATTGATTTAGCCGAGCCTTGGCCCTTGAGCAGAGCTGACTTTTCCAGCACACTCAGGATGACAGGAGCTGGCTGCGGGTTGCTGGGTTGTTATCCCTGGGGTGACTTTTATGTGGCGAAAGCTTTTCCCATGACTTGCTTTGGAGGGAAGTTTCAGCCTGCTGGGGGGCTGGGCAGCAGGACCCCTCGGAAGTGCTGCAGGCCTGGAGGAAGGCAGCCGGGTTTCCAACCAGTGCTCGCTGTAACGAGTCTCTGGTGCCAGACGCAGGTGTCAGGGCATGTCCAGAAGTCATTGCTGGGTTCATTTGCCTTCCCCTGACGGGGCTCTGGGGCATGTAACAGCAGAAAGATGCCTCCCAGGCCCGCCGTGCCTCCCCAATGACTGACCATTGCTCTGGAGCACTTTGGCCTTGTCTCTGGCCTCTTCGCTCCCCCCATCAGCATCTCCACTGCCCTGTCCCTTTCCCATCCTCCCCCAGCCCTGTTCCAAACCTCCCCTTTCCCCACCCGCAGGGGCAGGACTTGGGCTTTTCATTTTCTCAGCTGGGTTTTTGCCCCTTCCCCTCTCCAAGTCTCTCCCCGTTTTCTGTGCTTTGGCCACACAGCCCTGGCCCTTCACGCCTGCTCTTTCCTTTCCCTCTGGGTCTGCTCTGATCCACAGCCAATACTGGACCAGGATCTTCTGCCACTGAGACCTCAGAGTGAGACTCACCCAGCCAAAGGCCGGTCTCTCAAGGCCCAGTCATTAGTTTGGTTGACAGTAGCCCCAGGGAGCCCCCTGGAGATCAAAGCCCCGCTGTGCCAGGGGCTGCACATGGAGTAAGAGACATTCTCCACCCCACCCCAAGGCACTTGTGTCATCCTCCCTATGCCTGAGAGGGGGACTGCGGGCAGAGAGAGCCAGGGCCAGGCATCAGAGCCAGTGCACTGGGCCGTCAGCTCTTTGGCACAACTGGCCCTTGTGCGGGTGCCTCGCTGGGAGCTGAGCTTCTTTGACAGTCCGGCCCCATCGGATGTACCCAAGGTCCCCCAGGAGGCTGGTCAGAGCTGGGACCTGAAGCCTCCTGAGTCTCTCACCAGCCCATCCTGCTTCATTGTCTGCCAGGTTATGGGCAGGGCTTTTGACAAGTGCCCTTCAGTTTTTAATTGCCCCCTTTTATCCAAGGATTTCAGAGCCATGTCACAGCCCTTACATAATCCTCCAGCGAGTAGCCCGTCAGCCCCTCTGTGGTAGGCCCTGTGGCACCCCAGAATTTCACAGCAGAATTTCACAGCAGCAGTGGGGGCAGAACTCAGATCCTCCTGCTCCGAGAGCCCAGTCCCCAGGCACTTGAGCTAAAGGTGTTCTATCTGCTACCCAAGATCCATAAACCTGGAAATCCTGGACACCCCATCATCTCAGGCATTGGCACTCTTACAGCAGGATTATCTGGCTATTTGGACTCTCTCCTCAGACCCTACGCTACCAGCACTCCTACCAGCTATCTTCGAGACACCACCGACTTCCTGAGGAAACTACAATGCATTGGTGATCTTCCTGAAAACACCATCCTGGCCACCATGTATGTAGAAGCTCTTTACACCAATATTCCACACGAGGATGGACTACAAGCTGTCAGGAACAGTATCCCTGACGAGGCCATGGCACACCTGGTGGCTGAGCTTTGTGACTTTGTCCTCACCCACAACCATTTCAGATTTGGGGACAACTTATACCTTCAAGTCAGTGGCACTGCTATGGGTACCCGCATGGCCCCACAATATGCCAACATTTTTATGGCTGACTTAGAACAACGCTTCCTCAGCTCTCGTCCCCTAGCGTCCCTCCTCTACTTGCGCTACATTGATGACATCTTCATCATATGGACCCACAGGAAGGGGGCCCTTGAAGAATTCCACCTTGATTTCAACCCCACCCCACCCCACCATCAACCTGGACCAGTCCACACAGGGGATCCACTTCCTGGACACTACAGTGCAAATAAGTGATGGTCACAAACACCACCCTATACCAGAGACCTACTGACCACTATCATAGAATATCTGGGTTGGAAGGGATCTCAGGAGGTCACCTAGTCCAACTCCCTGCTCAAAGCAGGACCAATCCCCAGACAGATTTTTGCCCCAGATCCCTAAATAGCCCCCCTCTCAAGGATTGAACTCACAACCCTGGGTTTAGCAGGCCAATGCTCAAACCACTGAGCTATCCCTCCCCCCATACTTACCTACATGCCTCCAGCTTCCATCCAGGACACATCACACCATCCATTGTCTACAGCAGGGGTCGGCAACCTTTCAGAAGTGGTGTGCCGAGTCTTCATTTATTCACTCTAATTTAAGGTTTCGCGTGCCAGTAATACATTTTAACGTTTTTAGAAGGTCTCTTTCTATAAGTCTATAATATATAACTAACCTATTGTTGTATGTAAAGTAAATAAGGTTTTTAAACTGTGTAAGAAGCTTCATTTAAAATGAAATTAAAATGCAGAGCCCCCCGGACCGGTGGCCAGGACCCGGGCAGTGTGAATGCCACTGAAAATCAGCTCGTGTGCCGCCTTTGGCACGCGTGCCATAGGTTGCCTTCCGTGGTCTACAGCCAAGCCCTAAGATACAACTGAATTTGCTCCAATCCCTCAGACAGCCGTGCATCTGAAGAAGTGGGTTTTTTACCCACAAAAGCTTATGCCCAAATAAATCTGTTAGTCTTTACGGTACCCCGGACTCCTTGTTGTTTTTGTGGATACAGACTAACACGGCTCCCCCTCTGACCACAAGCCAAGGAATCCAAAGCTGAAAAGGCCCAGGGCTTGTGGGCCAGTCCCCAGCTGACTCACCCTCTCCACTGTGACTAGAATTCCTGGCTGGCAGTTTTAGCGTGATTGGCCACCGAGCCTGGCCTGGCCACAGAGGTGGGTGCCTGGGCAGGGCAGCATGGGGACACTGGCACAGCTGTTACTAGTTATAGTGCTCGGTGCTGTACATTATCTATTAGGTGTACTACGGTAGTGCCTGGGGGCCCCAGACCACGGCCCCACTGTGCTCGGAGCTGTACAAACACAGACCATAGATGGTCCCTGCCCCAAAGAGCTTCCAGTGTAAGTGCTGCGGCCGCCCAGGCTCTACCTGTGCTGTGGCTAGAGGAGGGGGCAGGCCAGCGCTGTGCACAGGCACAGCATTCACTGGAGAGATCAAAGCGGGCACTGGAGCAGGCCCAGAGGAATTATCAGCCATTGGACATCAGGGCAGGACCAGCCCAATCGGCATCAATGGCAAGGGGCCCCTTAGCTTGGACAGGAGCAGGAAAACCTGACAAGTGAGCTCTGTGCCAGCACAGCCCTGGCTGGGGTCTGGTTTGCTCCTCCCCTAGCCTGGGGGTGCTGGGACTAGTTAGACTAGCCCAGGGGCTGGTATGCTGCCTCCTGCCCCCGAAGCACATCCTGAGGCAGGGCCTTCGCGGCCAGGGCTGTGCCAAGGTGGCTTTGTGTCTGTACCAGCACTCTGGGCTGAGAGGAACCAGGAGGGCACCCTGCCCCAGTCATGCCAGTGAGGATGGGGGGTGATGGGCAGAGAAATGGGGGGCGCTTCTGGGCATCAGCAGAGGGACCCCATGGTTTTCCCTAATCTATGCAACAACTAACTGTCCGGGCACTGCTGCACCGGGAGGTGCTGCCTGGATGGAATTGCCCAGGAGAGGGGAACCATGCTGCCAGCTGGGGTCTTTCCGAGTCCTGGAGTTCGCTCTTGCCTGGTAGTTTTGCATCTTGGCCATCAGAGCAGAGTGCAGACAAACGGACCCGGCCTGCCCCTCTCCCCCTCTGGGCGCCTGGGTTTAGAGCTGCCGCCCTAACTCATTCAGGCACCTGGTCATTTGTTTGCTTCAGCAGAGTCTTTACTTTCTGGCCTTTTTTTCTTTTTTTGGAGGGGGGGGGTCCCTTCCTTTCCCCCTCGTCTGGTTCTTTCTCTCCTAACTTCTCTCTCTCTCCCTCCCTCCCTGCCTCCCTTTCTCTCTCTTTCCTGTAACTTAAGCTTTTGTTGTGAGTCAGAGAAACCCAGGCTGGCTTGAAAAGAGGCCCCACTGCTTTTCAGAGAGTAATTGAAACCATCGTGCTGCTCTGGGGAAGGGGGAGGGGCGGGGGGGCTCCAGAAATCAAAGACGCGGGGAACTCGATCCTTTGAGACAAACTCTGATTTACGGCCGGAGCCGCGCACTGCCCCCCTCCTGCCGGCCTGCTCTGCTCTGCTCCAGAGGGGCTCTGTGCCCTTGCGTCCCCGTCAGACCTGGGGGCAGTGTGGAGAGTCCGCGGGCACGGGAGCTGCAATGACACGCTAGCCCTCCCCACCTCCTTCACCTGTGGGGCCGGAGAGCCATGGCAGAAAGGATCCCCTCCCTGTGTTACTCCAGTATGGCGCGAGGGGCTAGGAGGGAGTGTCCCCTCCCCTGTGTTCCTGGATTATGGCGCAAGGGGCTTAAACCCTACCCATTGGAGACCCCTGTGAACATATTGCTGTCAAGGGCCTGCTTCCTGTGGGGGAGGGGCAGGGGCTCTGTTTCCTCCCATGGCCCCGGCCCCCAGCTGCATTTCAATGCTGCTCATGTTTCTGCAGGACACTGTGCAGGAGCCCGGGACTCTGATCTGATCCCAACTCCCGGGCCGGCTGGTGGGAGGGATCTGGGAGCCCCTTTCTCCTTGCAGGCCGGCCATGTGCTGCAGCCCTCGCTCAGTTATGATCAGAGAAAGCCTGAAACGCCCACCCAGTCCCATGCCGGTGGTGCAAACACCCGGGCCCCATGGCTGGGGAACTCCGTACTCTCGCCCCACTAGGGCTGCTCCCCAGTCAGACAAACAGCAGCTCCCAGAGCAGATTCTGGGTGGTGTTAAACTCCCCCCACTGCCCCCCCCCTCAAGAAGCCCTGGGCTGCCTGCACCTTATTCTAAAGCAAACACCCAGCGGAAGGGGGACGAGCTGCCTACATCGTTTGAGGGAAGCGGGAAGCGGGATGGCAAAATTCCCAGCCGTAGACACATTGCCTCCCTCAAATCCCCTTCGCCGGCAATGGCAGCCGGATCTAAGAGTCCTGATGTGCTTGAATCCTGATTTTCAGAGGTGCTGAGCACCCAGCCTCCAAAAACGAGGCCCCTTTACGGTGCCTCAAGTTGGGCGCCCACAATCACCAGCCACCAGCACCTCCGTGTTTTACGCTGAAGTTTCGAAAGGAACCGAAAGGAGTCAGGTGTCCAACGTCCATTGCATTTCTAGGGGGTCTGGGCAATGAACTGCCTTTGGACTTCCCCTAAACTGCTGGCAAGATCTGCTGTGCCCGGGTTATGGGGACAGGCAAAAGATGGGGGCAGGGGCGGTTTCCACTGAGGAATGACGTGTTTCTTGTAACTGTTGCTTGTAAATTGCAGTGGGGATCTCTGCTGAAAGTTGCTGTCTGGTGACTGGCAAATAACATGGGTCCAGTTCTACTTTCAAATATTATTATTAATTCATTCATTTGAATAGCAGTAATGCCTGGAGCCTCGGTGACTGCGCTAGGCGCTGTACAGACACAGAGTAAAGTCCTCGCCACCAGGAGCTGACAATCTCAGTATAGCTGCCGAAGGAGGAATCCAGCTCCCATTGTTTAACCCCAAATGCAATGGATTTCCACACCAAGCCTACAGCGTAGAGAGGGGCAGGAGACCCCCCAGTCCAGGTGTGGGTAAGATCTGGGCTCCATTCAGTTCAAAACTCCAACCTTCGGTGGGGGTCAGAGAAAAGTTTCTAGTTTCAGCCAGTCTGGCCCCTTTAACCCACTTGAGCCGGGAGTTCTTACAAACTACGTGGGACGGGGGAGGGCAGAAACAATCCTGTGAAAAGTGGAGCTTGCATTGCGCAGGACTGGGCACCGCTGCAGAAAGGGGAGGGCACGGCTAAGGACTGCAGGACTCAGGGGGGACTCCAGCCCTCACCAAAGTGCCCCAAATGTCCGTGTAGAGCAGCTCCCTTGGCTTCATCTGCCAGACACCCTCAAGAGGTGGGACTAAACTCCCTCCCACACAGGCATAGACATGTCTGGCTGGATGGGACTCTGCCAGGTCATCCAGGCCAGCCCCCCTCATGTCCAGCTGAGCCTGGCTCCCAAGCAAGGAGCTGCAGGGCCAAAGGGAAGCATTGGGGTGACTCAGCAGCCCCTGCTATCTGACCTGCCCTGGCTGCACCAGTGACAAAACCCAGCTCTGTGCAGGGACAGGAGCTCCCCGGTTCCCGGCCTTCTCCGCTGGCAACATGCGAGGCCGGACCTGGGGCTTGTGTCTCATGACACTTGATTGGCGGCTGCAGAGAGCTTCGCCTTACAAACCTCCAGCGAAGGGTTCACTCCCCTGCCTGGAAAGTAGGATCTTGGGGGCTCGATTTGGGCGAGGCGAACAGAAAAGGTCCAACCCAGCTCACCCAGGGCCCCAGAGAAGGGGGACATGGAGGACAGCAGTGTCACAGGCAGGTCCGTAGGAGTTTGGGGGTGATGGGGGGTGACCCCTTTACTAGGATGCTGCAAAACTCCCCTGCTCCAGCAGGGACCCGGGAGACCCGGGAAGGTCCCGCCATGGCTGGAAGCGGAAGGATGCTCAGTGCCCTGTGCTGGTAGCTCTCCTCCGGAAAGACTGAACTCCTCCCCCACCCCCATTATGATCACTGAGGGGAGAATTTTCCAAACAGCTCAGTTCCCATTTCAGTACGTAAATAAGGGGCCAGATTTTGCCAAAGATCTCAACCCGGCCAGGTGCAGGCTGGCAGCTGAGCTCTGTTTGCAAAACCAGCCCCGGGGAACCCGGCCCCGATCGCGGGCGCTGCGCCCTGGGGAACCCGGCCCCGATCGCGGGCGCTGCGCCCCGGGGAACCCGGCCCCGATCGCGGGCGCTGCGCCCAGGGGAACCCGGCCCCGATCGCGGGCGCTGAGCCCCGGGGAACCCGGCCCCGATCGCGGGCGCTGCGCCCTGGGGAACCCGGCCCCGATCGCGGGCGCTGCGCCCTGGGGAATTTGGCCCCGATCGCGGGCGCTGCGCCCCGGGGAATTTGGCCCTCTGTGTACCGAACAGAGGGAGGCTCTAGACCCCCCCCCACCTGTCCATGCTAAGTGGGGATAGGAGCCCAGTTTGGAAGTTCAGCTCTGGATCCCCCCCCAGCCTTGGGAGCATTTGGGCCTGGGGTTCTGCTCGTCCGCCCACATCTCCTGGTAACCGCAGCACCGCGGCTGTGAGTCACGGCAAGAGTCAGCTCCATGCAATTGGTTAATGAAAGTCACCGTCTCAGCCCCTGCCCCAGTTGCCGGTCGTGGCTCAGCAGCAGCTGAGGGGCCTCACATGACCCAGTGGGGGCTGCCGGACAGAAAGCAAATGACAATCTGTCCCTTTGCTGTGGGCAGGCAGCTGCGCTTGTCCGGCTGGGCCGTGGAATTCTCTCCCCCACAGCCAGCCCTGGAGAGAGCAGGGGAACGGACGGGGGGCTCAGGCTGGGATGCCGGGAAATGGGGGGGCCTAATTAAAGGAGTTAGTCAGCTCTGCATCCTCCCTGCTGAGATCAAATTTGCTCAGCTGAGCCTTAAAGAGCCAAAACCTTTAACAACCCAAGTGCGGGCATGTGACTCTGCTTTGTACACTGGGCTAATGCTGCTAAAGCCAATCAAACCGGAACCGCCCTGGGGCAGGTGAACCTGGGGCTGGGGGCTGGCCTGGGGCAGGCGCTGGTGGGGCGGAACCGCCCTGGGGCAGGTGAACCTAGGGCGGGGGGGCTGGCCTGGGGCAGGCGCTGGTGGGGCGGAACCGCCCTGGGGCAGGTGAACCTAGGGCTGGCATGGGGCAGGCGCTGGTGGGGCGGAACAGCCCTGGGGCAGGTGAACCTGGGGCTGGGGGCTGGGGGCTGGCATGGGGCAGGTGAACCTGGGGCTGGGGGCTGGCCTGGGGCAGGCGCTGGTGGGGTGGAACCGCACTGGGGCAGGTGAACCTGGGGCTGGGGGCTGGCATGGGGCAGGCGCTGGTGGGGTGGAACCGCCCTGGGGCAGGTGAACCTAGGGCTGGGGGCTGGCCTGGGGCAGGCGCTGGTGGGGTGGGGCCGGCCGGGGGCGGGTGAACCGGGGGGGGGGGGCGGGGGGGGGGCGGGGGGGAGGGGAACCTGGGGCGGGGGGCGGGCGGGGGGCGGGCGCGGGGGGGGGGGAGCGGCCCTGGGGCAGGTGAGCCGGGGGCTGGGGGCGGGGGGCTGGCCGGGGGCAGGCGGTGGTGGGGTGGAACGGGGCTGGGGCCGGGGAACCGTGGGCTGGGGGCTGGCCTGGGGCAGGCGCTGGTGGGGTGCTGAGGAGATTCAATTTCAGGGCAAGACCAAACTTTCCCGGGGAAATTCTCGGGCGGGTCGCAGTTGAAGGCTGGTGCCCAGGGAGCAGGCTGGCCCTCTCCTTCCCAGCTTGGGGGCTTCATCTAAAGAGCAACAAAGGAACCACAGCAGGGAGGAGATGGCTTAATAGGCCCCACTCAGAGAGGGGGAAGAGGGGCCACAGCCCAGGAAACACACCCAGGAGCCCCTGGGAAGAGCCAGGAACAGCTGGCCGGGAATCCCTTCCCAGGCATTCCCTTGGACAGGCCCTGCCTGCTTTGGAAAGGATCCCGCCCTGCGGAGGGAATGGGACAGGGAGCAATTCCCCCTCCCGCTCCCATGGTGGGGGATCCTGAACAGGACTCTAAAGACACCCGCAGAGCCTGGTGAGGCTGACTGGGTGCTGGTGCTGTCTAGGCAGCCAGGGCGACTGGCCCACTGCTGTCAGCCGCGAGCCAGCTAACCTTGGCCTCGTCCCTCCAGCAGCGCCAGGAAGGTCTGTGTAAAGGGTGATTAATGCACTCGCCAATGTCACGCTCTTCTGCCATCAGCAGAGCCAGGAATGGAACCCAGGAGCTCTGACTTATCCCTGAATAGCAGAGCTAGGCAGTGGGCAAGAACTGCCTTCTCGCCAGCCTCACCGTGGCACGCCCCAGGGCTGTGGCCCCAGGGCTTTCGGGCTCCCTGCCATGGAACTGGGTGCCTGGAAGCCCTGGCTCTAACTGGGGCTTGGCTCCTTGGCTCCCGAGCTCGGAGGCTCCCCATCAGCCTTAGTGAGTGATGGGGAACTGGGAGCCAGGGCTGAGCCGGGACCACCAGGCTCAATTTTGTTTCAAAAATTTCAAAACGAAACATTTTGTTTGTTTCTTAATGAATTTTTTGGGACTTTCCTTCAACAGGACATTTTGACCCAAAACGGAATTCACTTTTTTTCAGAATTGTGGGATTTCCTGGGAACAGGAATTCCAGCTTTGGGGCAGAGCACCCTTCCTGCCCGGAGCTGGTTCCCAGGCACCCCTCAACCACGAGGCCAGGCTGGCTCCTTGCTGGAGTCTTCCTTGGGTAACTCCAATGAACCTAGCTGAGTAGCAAGGGGGTGTGTGCGGAGGAGGAGGGCGGACACGACAACCACTGGGGGCAGAACTGGGTCAGCTAGGCCCTTATTGTTACAGGGATTTGACGCTGTCTTTTCTCTGCTGCCCCTTATAGAATCATAGAATATCAGTCTTGGAAGGGACCTCAGGAGGTCATCTAGTCCAACCCCCTGCTCAAAGCAGGACCTAATCCCAACTAAATCATCCCAGCCAGGACTTTGTCAAGCCTGACCTTAAAAACCTCTAAGGAAGGAGATTCCAACACCTCCCTAGGTAACCCATTCCAGTGCTTCACCACCCTCCTGGTGAAATAGTTTTTCCTAATATCCAACCTAAACCTCCCCCACTGCAACTTGAGACCATTACTCCTTGTTCTGTCATCTGGTACCACTGAGAACAGTCTAGATCCATCCTCTTTGGAACCCCCTTTCAGGTAGTTGAAAGCAGCTATCAAAATCCCCCCTCATTCTTCTCTTCTGCAGACTAAACAATCCCAGTTCCCTCAGCCTCTCCTCATAACTCATGTGCTCCAGCCCCCTAATCATTTTTGTTGCCCTCCGCTGGACTCTTTCCAATTTTTCCACATCCTTCTTGCAGTGTGGGGCCCAAAACTGGACACAGTACTCCAGGTGAGGCCTCACCAATGTCGAATAGAGGGGAACGATCACGTCCCTCGATCTGCTGGCAATGCCCCTACTTATACAGCCCAAAATGCCGTTAGCCTTCTTGGCAACAAGGGCACACTGTTGACTCATATCCAGCTTCTCGTCCACCGTAACCCCTAGGTCCTTTTCTGCAGAACTGCTGCCTAGCCACTCGGTCCCTAGTCTGTAACAGTGCATGGGATTCTTCCGTCCTAAGTGCAGGACTCTGCACTTGTCCTTGTTGAACCTCATCAGGTTTCTTTTGGCCCAATCCTCTAATTTGTCTAGGTCCCTCTGTATCCTATCCCTACCCTCCAGCGTATCTACCACTCCTCCCAGTTTAGTGTCATCTGCAAATTTGCTGAGAGTGCAGTCCACGCCATCCTCCAGATCATTAATGAAGATATTGAACAAAACCGGCCCCAGGACCGACCCTTGGGGCACTCCGCTTGAAACCGGCTGCCAACTAGACATGGAGCCGTTGATCACTACCCGTTGAGCCCGACGATCTAGCCAGCTTTCTATCCACCTTATAGTCCATTCATCCAGCCCATACTTCTTTAACTTGCCGGCAAGAATACTGTGGGAGACCGTATCAAAAGCTTTGCTAAAGTCAAGGAATAACACATCCACTGCTTTCCCCTCATCCACAGACCCAGTTATCTCCTCATAGAAGGCAATTAGGTTAGTCAGGCATGACTTGCCCTTGGTGAATCCATGCTGACTGTTCCTGATCACTTTCCTCTCCTCTAAGTGCTTCAGAATTGATTCCTTGAGGACCTGCTCCATGATTTTTCCAGGGACTGAGGTGAGGCTGACTGGCCTGTAGTTCCCCAGATCCTCCTTCTTCCCTTTTTTAAAGATGGGGAGGCTTGATCAGGCTGGGAGACATGGGAGGGTCCGTGGCTTCTCCTGCAGGCCAGGAGCCTGTACAGCTCTCTGCACAGCCCCGGCCATGCTCTCCCTCTCTCCATCTCACTCCAGGTGTGGGGGCTTCCTGCTCCTTCCAATGTGGCTGCAGGAGAGAGGTGGGCCTTTTCCCCATGAGGCGGGAGCTCAGACCCCTCTGCAAGGCCGCTGGCACCCTAGACTCCTGGTCTGCTGGGGCGGGATGGGGCTGTGAGTCAGGGTAACACTGAGCCAGTGGGGGAGCCGGGAGGGGGGGGGGGCGAAGCTGGGAGAGAGAGTGCTGCTGAGTCCTGGCCCCCTGTGAGCTTAACCTGTCAACCCAAGGGGACTGGTCCTGGGGTGGGCATGGAGTCCTGGCCCAGGGCCTGCTGCTCCCCCACAGCCCCACTCTGGCCTCACATCTGCAGAGGGCCCAGGGCGAGGCCTGGGACGATTGTGGGGGGCGGAGGGAATGGGGAGATGCCTGGGATAATTGGGGGGTGGGGATGCATGTGAAGCGGGGCTGGAAGGGCAATTCCTTCCCAGCCTCGGCTCCCCCAGGCTGGGCTGAGCATGCGAGAGGCCGGCACTGGTATCTCCACACTGCAGCCAGGCTCTACGGGCAGGGCCCTTGCCTCTCTGACCCTGGTGTGGGCGGAGGAGGGGCAGCACCGGGGTGAGGGGGGCAGCCTGGCCAGGAGTGGGGGGAGCAGAGCTGCAGAAATGTTTCCAGTGATGTAATTGTGGCAGTTCCTTTCCCCCAGCCTCTCCATAAAAGCAAAGTGGGGCTGGGCCAGAGAAGGGGACCCTGAGCAGCCAGGTAGCCCACACTGGGGGGGTGCCTGATTTGCAGGGGGGGGGCTTGCAGGGATCCAGAGCCAATCTGGGAGGGAATGGAAATGAAGTGACACCGTGCGTGGTGGCGATGTCGTCATTCCAGCAATTGGCGGCAGGTTCGCTGCGTGTGGATCCAGCAGGCTGGAGCTGCAAGACAAGAAACGGGCGAGAGCCGCGAGGGGCCGAGCCGTATTTCATGGCTGCTGGCAGTGGACCCCATCCCATCTTTCCTGTCCCATCTGGCAGAAAATTCCCCCACCCCACTCCAAGCTTCCAAGTGAAATTCCTGGGTGCTCGGTTTTCTAAAGCACACAGAGAGACATAAATACCCAAGGGCAGTTAGAGGGAATTATTTATCAGCTGGAAAAGGCTCTGGGCACAACATAATGTAACAGCGACTTTCCAGAAAACAACTGGCCGTGTACCCCTAGGCACTGCCCACCTGCCAGCTGAATGCCTGCATCGTGCCCATTTTACAGACAGGGTAGCTAAACCACAGAGAGAGGGAGTGACAGCCAAGGTCACACAGTGAGTTCCTCAGAGTGTTGGGAAGAGAACCCAGGAGATCTGGCTCTCCATCCCCTGCTCTAACCACACTAGCCCCACACAGATTTTGCAGTAGCTCACTGCTGCGGCAGAGTCCCAGGGGAGTACAATTGCATCACCCAATCGTGCGCATCTAGGCCCTGCATAAACAGCTGCTTCTCTTCTGCCCGGTGGCATCCTCAGGCCTCGTCATGTTGTGTGGCTGAGTCAGGCCCTGGAGCTGTTGTGTCATGCTCCCCTGGACACAGTCTCACCGCAGGACGCCATGACACACCTGCAGTAAAGAACTGTGACAAGCCAGACTGTGTAGACTGGCACCAGGGACTGTTTAGGAATCCCAGCCAAATGCAGCACAGAGGGGTCATAGCCTGGGAAGCAGTGGTATCTAGTGGCTTCAGCAGGAGGGACTGGGAGTCAGGACTCCAGGGTTCTATTTTTGGCTCTGCCACTGACTCCCTGTGTGATCCTTGGCAAGTCACAGCCCTCATTGTGCCTCAGTTTCCCCATCTGTAAAATGACACAAATGTAAAATTGTGAACTGTAAAATTTCCCCATCTGTAAAATTGTACACAAATGCCAGAAGTCTAAATAATAAGATGGGTGAACTAGAGTGCCTTGTGATAAAAGAGGATATAGATATAATAGGCATCACAGAAACCTGGTGGACTGAGAGCAACCAATGGGACACAATAATTCCGGGGTACAAAATATATCGGAAGGACAGAACAGGCCGTGCAGGGGGAGGAGTGGCACTATATGTGAAAGAAAGTGTAGATTCAAATGAAGTAAAAATCTTAAGCGAATCCTCATGTTCCATAGAGTCTCTATGGATAGAAATTTCATGCTCTAGTAAAAATATAACATTAGGGATCTATTATCGACCACCTGACCAGGACAGTAATAGTGATGATGAAATGCTAAGGGAAATTAGAGAGGCTATCAAAATTAAGAACCCAATAATAGTGGGGGATTTCAATTATCCCCATATTGACTGGGAACATTTCACTTCAGGACGAAATGCAGAGATAAAATTTCTCGATACTTTAAATGACTGCTTCATGGAGCAGCTGGTACGGGAACCCACAAGGGGAGAGGCAACTCTAGATTTAATCCTGAGTGGAGCGCAGGAGCTGGTCCAAGAGGTAACTATAGCAGGACCGCTTGGAAATAGTGACCATAATACAATAGCATTCAACATCCCTGTGGTGGGAAGAACACCTCAACTGCCCAACACTGTGGCATTTAATTTCAAAAGGGGGAACTATACAAAAATGAGGGGGTTAGTTAGACAAAAGTTAAAAGGTACAGTGACTAAAGTGAAATCCCTGCAAGTTGCATGGGCCCTTTTTAAAGACACCATAATAGAGGCCCAACTTCAATGTATACCCCAAATTAAGAAAAACAGTAAAAGAACTAAAAAAGAGCCACCGTGGCTTAACAACCATGTAAAAGAAGCAGTGAGAGATAAAAAGACTTCCTTTAAAAAGTGGAAGTCAAATCCTAGTGAGGCAAATAGAAAGGAGCACAAACACTGCCAACTTAAGTGCAAGAGTGTAATAAGAAAAGCCAAAGAGGAGTTTGAAGAACGGCTAGCCAAAAACTCCAAAGGTAATAACAAAATGTTTTTTAAGTACATCAGAAGCAGGAAGCCTGCTAAACAACCAGTGGGGCCCCTTGATGATCAAAATACAAAAGGAGCGCTTAAAGATGATAAAGTCATTGCGGAGAAACTAAATGGATTCTTTGCTTCAGTCTTCACGGCTGAGGATGTTAGGGAGATTCCCCAACCTGAGCTGGCTTTTGTAGGTGACAAATCTGAGGAACTGTCACAGATTGAAGTGTCACTAGAGGAGGTTTTGGAATTAATTGATAAACTCAACATTAACAAGTCACCGGGACCAGATGGCATTCACCCAAGAGTTCTGAAAGAACTCAAATGTGAAGTTGCGGAACTATTAACTAAGGTTTGTAACCTGTCCTTTAAATCGGCTTCGGTACCCAATGACTGGAAGTTAGCTAATGTAACGCCAATATTTAAAAAGGGCTCTAGGGGTGATCCCGGCAATTACAGACCGGTAAGTCTAACGTCGGTACCGGGCAAATTAGTTGAAACAATAGTAAAGAATAAAATTGTCAGACACATAGAAAAACATAAACTCTTGAGCAAGAGTCAACATGGTTTCTGTAAAGGGAAATCGTGTCTTACTAATCTATTAGAGTTCTTTGAAGGGGTCAACAAACATGTGGACAAGGGGGATCCGGTGGACATAGTGTACTTAGATTTCCAGAAAGCCTTTGACAAGGTCCCTCACCAAAGGCTCCTACGTAAATTAAGCTGTCATGGGATAAAAGGGAAGGTCCTTTCATGGATTGAGAACTGGTTAAAGGACAGGGAACAAAGGGTAGGAATTAATGGTAAATTCTCAGAATGGAGAGAGGTAACTAGTGGTGTTCCCCAAGGGTCAGTCCTAGGACCAATCCTATTCAATTTATTCATAAATGATCTGGAGAAAGGGGTAAACAGTGAGGTGGCAAAGTTTGCAGATGATACTAAACTACTCAAGATAGTTAAGACCAAAGCAGATTGTGAAGAACTTCAAAAAGATCTCACAAAACTAAGTGATTGGGCAACAAAATGGCAAATGAAATTTAATGTGGATAAATGTAAAGTAATGCACATTGGAAAAAATAACCCCAACTATACATACAACATGATGGGGGCTAATTTAGCTACAACGAGTCAGGAAAAAGATCTTGGCGTCATTGTGGATAGTTCTCTAAAGATGTCCACGCAGTGTGCAGAGGCGGTCAAAAAAGCAAACAGGATGTTAGGAATCATTAAAAAGGGGATAGAGAATAAGACAGAGAATATATTATTGCCCTTATATAAATCCATGGTACGCCCACATCTCGAATACTGTGTACAGATGTGGTCTCCTCACCTCAAAAAGGATATTCTAG
Organism: Platysternon megacephalum; assembly: GCA_003942145.1. Taxonomy (NCBI): domain Eukaryota; kingdom Metazoa; phylum Chordata; order Testudines; family Platysternidae; genus Platysternon; species Platysternon megacephalum. Next base: position 205,815 of record QXTE01000201.1, on the reverse strand, counting down.
CACTAGAAAAGGTTCAGAAAAGGGCAACTAAAATGATTAGGGGTTTAGAGAGGGTCCCATACGAGGAGAGATTAGAGAGGCTGGGACTCTTCGGCTTGGAAAAGAGAAGACTAAGGGGGGACATGATAGAGGTATATAAAATCATGAGTGATGTTGAGAAAGTGGATAAGGAAAAGTTATTTACTTATTCCCATAATACAAGAACTAGGGGTCACCAAATGAAATTAATAGGCAGCAGGTTTAAAACAAATAAAAGGAAGTTCTTCTTCACGCAGCGCACAGTCAACTTGTGGAACTCCTTACCTGAGGAGGTTGTGAAGGCTAGGACTATAACAATGTTTAAAAGGGGACTGGATAAATTCATGGTGGCAAAGTCCATAAATGGCTATTAGCCAGGATGGGTAAGAATGGTGTCCCTGGCCTCTGTTCGTCAGAGGATGGAGATGGATGGCAGGAGAGAGATCACTTGATCATTGCCTGTTAGGTTCACTCCCTCTGGGGCACCTGGCATTGGCCACTGTCGGTGGACAGATACTGGGCTAGATGGACCTTTGGTCTGACCCGGTACGGCCGTTCTTATGTTCTTATGTTCTTATGACACCTACCCAGCTCTATAATGTGCTTTGAGGCCTTCCCATGATAAGTATTATAGACAGAGCCTGTGGCCTATAGTTAAAGTGGCCCAACACTTCCTAGCACAGGGGTGGGCAAACTTTTTGGCCCCAGTGCCACATCTGGGAATAGAAATTGTCTGGCGGGCCACGAATGCTCACAAATTGGGGTTGGGGTGCGGGAGGGGTGAGGGCTCTGGTTGGGGGTGCGGGATCTGGGGTGGGGCTGAGGATGAGGGGTTTGGGGTGTAGGAGGGTGCTCTGGGCTGGGAGAGGGGTTTGGAGGGCAGAAGGGGGATCAGGGCTGGGGCAGGGGTGTGAGAGGGGGTGCAGGCTCCGGCTGGGGGTGCGGGCTCTGGGGTGGGTGGGGCTGGGGGTGAGAGGTTTGGGGTGCAGGAAGGTGCTCCATGCTTGGATCAAGGGGTTTGGAGAGCGGGAGGGGGATCAGGGCTGGGGAACGGGGTTGGGGAGCGGGGAGAGGTTCAGGGGTGCAGGCTGCGAGTAGGGTGACCAGATGTCCTGATTTTATAGGGACAGTCCTGATATTTGGGGCCTTTTTTTTATATGGGCTCTTATTACCCCCCACCCCCATCCTGATTTTTCACACTTGCTGTCCAGTCACCCTAGCTGCGAGTGGTGCTTACCTCAAGCGGCTCCCGGAAGCAGTGGCATGTCCCTTTTCTGGCTCCTACGCGTGGAGCAGCCCCCAACTCTCGGAGTGGGGCCATGCCGTGGCTTCCAGGAGCCATGTGGTGTGGCCCCCCAACCCGGCGCCCTGGCTGGAGCGCCAGAGCGGAGCAAGCCCCAGACCCCACTCCCCAGCGGGAGCTTGTGGGCCAGCTTAAAACTGCCCACGGGCCATAGTTTGCCCACCCCTGTCCTAGAGCCTATTTTTGGTTGCTTATAATTATGTTTAAGTTCAACATTTCAGGCTGAAATGTCCATGATGGCTGTTTGCTTCGGGAGGGAACTGATAAAGGCCTGGGATGATGGGGGGTGGGGTGGGGTAGCTTTTGGGGCATCTAGTAAAGTGTTCTTAAAACATTCCCAAGTATCAGTCACATTTTTCTGATTAAATCTTTCCTCCCAGTTGATCTGGATTATAATTGTTTTCAGCTTTGTGAAATTGGCCATTTTTAAGCACCCAAGTCTGTCTATCTATCTCCATACACCCTATCTATCTATCTATCTATCTATCTATCTATCTATCTATCTATCTATCTATCTATCTATCTATCTATCTCCATACAGCCCCTCCTATCTATCTATCTATCTATCTATCTATCTATCTATCTATCTATCTATCTATCTATCTATCTATCTATCTCCATACAGCCCCTCCTATCTATCTATCTATCTATCTATCTATCTATCTATCTATCTATCTATCTATCTATCTATCTATCTATCTTGCAAACAGAATAAAGTCCATCTATCTATATCAATCACTGGTCTGTACTTTATTCTGTTTGCACATTATAAATGTGAGCAAGTCATGATCACTTGTTCCTACGCTACCATTAATGTTTAGTCTGTGATCAATTTTACTTCACCTGGCAAGATGAGTGCTAAGATGGAATTCCCCCATGTTGGATACAACACTTTGTTAGGAAATTGTCATCTATAATGTTTAGAAATTCCAAGGATGTTTTAGTGTTGGCAGCATGAGACCTCCAGCATGCAAAAAAGTCACTCAGATTGACGTCCCCTAGCATCACACAGCTTTTGTTTCCTGCACATTGTAGATAGGTGCATAAGGAGCTGGTCAGCCTGTTCCCTGGTGTGATTTGGTGGGCTGAAGCAGACACTTAAGAGCTAGTCTACACTAGAAGTGATGCAGCTGCAGTGCTTGTGGTGGAAACGCTCTGCTCTCCTGTCAGCTCTCCCCTTGACATAGGGCTGTTTACACCAGTGCTTTCATTTCTAATGTAGCCATAGCCCAAGCAGCACAGCAAAATGCAGGGTGGACCAGTAGTTAGCACATATTGTAAGGGCCCATTCATGGTGGAGTGGCCCATTAACACCTCTGCAGGCATAGGACAAACAGGGGGTTAGTGGGTTACAGATTGTTGTAATAAGCCATAAAGCCGCTGTCTCTGTTCTGTATCAGAGGGGTAGCCGTGTTAGTCTGGATCTGTAAAAGCAGCAAAGAATCCTGTGGCACCTTATAGACTAACAGAGGTTTTGAAGAAGTGGGTATTCACCCACGAAAGCTCATGCTGCAAAACCTCTGTTAGTCTATAAGGTGCCACAGGATTCTTTGCTGCTGTCTCTGTTCTGTCCATGTGTTTTGGTGTCGAGCAGAGTTCTGAATTGAAGCTCACAGGTTCGTCTTTTCAAAGTGTTGTGCAGGTTTCCTTTGAGGATGAGGGCTGATAAGTCAGACACAGCGCGATCGCTTTGTGAAAAGTGTTCACCCACTGGTGACAAGGTGTTTTTATCTTTAATCACTTTCCCGTGTGAGTTCATTCCAGAGCGTCCTGCTTGTCTGGTTTCACCCACGTAGTTGTCATTGGGGCATTCAGTGCAGTGGATGAGGTACAGCACATGTTGTGATAGGCATGTGTAGGATCCATGGAGCTTGAAAGGCGGGGACGGGGGGAGGGGTTGTTGATCACTGTAGCAGTGGAGATATGGCCGCAGGTTTTCATCTGTTGTTCTGGCCGGGTCTGGTGCCGCTTTGAGTTGGGGTCTGTGGGGAGCTTGCTTCTGATGATGAGCTTGGAGAGGTTGGGGAGTTGTTTGAAGGCCAGAAGTGGGGTTCAGGATGGGGTTCAGGATGGGGTTCAGGATGGGGTTCCCATTGAGTATTGTTTGATGATAGCCCATATGAGTTCCAGTGTGTGGTGGCAGGTGACAATTAGGGGTGTGTGGTCGGGGCTGGGGGTATTTCTGTACTGAAACAGGTTCTCTCAGGGTATTTGTCTCACTCACGAACAGAAGTTGGTCCAATAAAAGACATTCCCTCACCCAGCTTGTCTCTCTAATATCCTGGGACCGAGCCGGCTACAACATCACTGCATAGAACCACTGATATTAACATTCCATTCACGGGACTCATCCCACCAGATTTCAGTGATACCAGCTACATTGAAGTTATGCTCATAAATGAGCAATTCCAATTCCTCTTGTTTGTTACGCAGGCTCCTAGCATTGGTGTATGGGCAACTCAAGAATTTCTTCTCCTCGTGTCCTTTGGGTCCTCCATTAATTTTGTTCTCAACATCTCGCTTTTGTGCTGAGTGCTCATATCTTCCCTCTTTTGCTATTAGTCTAATCCCCTCCTGACTACTCTAGCCAACCTGTCCCCAAGGAGAATATTCCCCTGTCTACTGAGATGGAGTCCATCCAAACTACACGGGTCGGTCTCCCCATAGAAGGTGGAACAAAGTTCCACAAAAAAACCTCCACCACTTACCTAGCCAGTGACTCACTTCCAGAATCTTCTGCCTTTTGTCTTCCTTATCTCATGGGACAGGGAGGATCTCAGAGAAGATCAGCTGGACAGTCGTCTTCTTCAGCCTGCTTTTGAGTTCCCTGAAGTCCTCTATTCTCTGCGAGAAATCCTGCCACAGAGCATCATTAGTGTCGATATAATCATCGTCCAACTTCAGAAGCCTTAGAGTGAGGGCTTGCGTCTTGGCTCTGTTACTCACCTGTCCCTTGCAGAATGTCCTTTCGATTCTTCTGAGAATTGAATCCCCAACCAGGACATCTGTCTTCCTTGGATGGCTGGAGAACTCTTTGTGGGCAAGACTGATTTTTGTAAAGGTTGGGCCAAGCTGCCACCCACAGGTGTGTTCCATACATTTCTCCTGTCGCTGGGACCTGCTGGATCCGGAGAGAGATCTTCAATCATTTCCACACTGAGCGCTGGTGAGACCATTACTGGAAATTGTCCCGTTTTGGTGTCTGTCGTTTAAAAAGGACGTCACCAATTGGAAAGTGTTCGGAGAAGAGCTACACGAATCATCTGAGGTCTGGACAAATGAGAAACTAAAGATGCTCAAACTGTTGAGTTTTTCCAAGTGATCACGCTTGCTAGATACCTACACAGAGAGGGCTCTTCAGTCGCGCAGACAAAGGAGAACAAGGTCCAGGAGCTGGAAGCTGAAGCTAGACAAGTTCAGCCTGGAAATAAGGTATAGTTTTTTAGGAGGGAGGGTAATCAACCATCGGAACGACTGACCCAGGGATGTGGAGGTTCCCTGTCACCTAGCGACAACATCTGTCTCAAAGGTACCTTCTGGCCGAGCTAGTGCATGAGTCGGACGCTGGAACCACTCGATGAGGCTCTCTGGCTCGTGCTCGACAAGAGATCAGACGGGCTGATTATGACGGTCCCTTCTGGCCTTGGAAGCTAGGAATGACTCTATCATTGATATCACAGTAGCACGGAGAGACCCCAGCTGAGACCAGGACCCCATTGTGGTGGGAGCTACACACACATATAGAGTAAGGCCTTGTCTGCATACAAAAATTGCACTGCTTGCACTACACAGGTCCAGTGAAAGCGGCACAATGCCCCCAGGGGAGAGGCAGTTATATCCCTATAAAGGGACCTTATTCTGGTACAGATGTTCCTGTTAGGAAGGAGAATAAGTTATTCCAGTCAAAGGCACCTTTATCCCGGTACAGCTGCAGCACGCGAGGTTTGTACCAGTGTAACTAGCTCAGTACAATGTCCCCTGCCCCACCTCGTTAGCCCAGTGCAGTCTGTGTGGGGGCCAGGCCAAGGAGACCGGCCCTGCCCTGAGGAGCTAATGGCCTGGCAGGTTCCTATGCAGCCCACAGCACTGGGGCAGCTGCCCCATGTGCCCTGGGAGCTCAGCTTGGGCGTGGAGCCACAGACAGGAGAAGACCCCTTGACCAAGGGTACCCACAGAGTCTGGGGCAGCGCTGGGCATTGACCCCAGCCACCGCGGCAGCCCCTGGCCCTTTGTTCTCAGAGGGACGGGTCGCGTGTAGACGAGGCTCAGGCATTTCCCCAGCGCCCCGGCTTTGGGGCAGGGACGGTCATTGCGTTTGATGGAAGGACAGGCCGGTGCTTCGCCTGGTAACCTGGGACTTGTCCGAGCTGGGCAGTCCCCTGCTGCCACAGGCTGCCTGGCTGACCTAGGGCCAAGCCCCTAGGCTCCCTGTGCTCCGTTGCCAGCCGTGCAGGGGGGATTATAGACTGTGAGGGGCTCAGACACTACGATGACGGGGTCCAGGGCAGGACTGGGGCTTCTGGGCCCGACAAGAATAACCTGCCCTGAGCAGGGCTGTGCCAGGTGGTGCTTGGGAGCACTAACGCTCCTGCCATCGCTACCCCCTTGGAGCTCAGCCTGTGCTAGCAATGGGGGGAGGAGGCCAAGCATCCAGCTATTTACACCGCACCTAGTGGCCCCAGCGGAGGTCAGGACCCCATTGCACCGGGCACTGCACCCACACATTGCGAGAGCCAGGCCCTGCAAGATCGGACAGAGGCCCAGGGCGGGAAAGGACTTGCCCAGGGTCACCTGGCAGGTCAGTGGCAGAGCTGGGCCTAGAGCTCAAGTTTCCAGCCTCCCAGGCCAGGTCCATTAGAGCAGGTCACCTCCCAGGCAAGGCTGGTCTCTGAGCTGCAGGTGGCTGATTTCAGAGGGGCCCTTTGGCATCTGGGGCTGGATCCAGGAGAGCAGTGTTTGCACATTCACATCAGCTGCAGCTGGTGTCCTCTGAGAGCCGGAGGCACCCTCCCCCCAGCCCATCCCTCGGAGGGGGCCTGCTGGTTCTGGAATTACAAGCATCTGAACTACAAACAGACCTCATGGGGATTAACGCCCAGAGCCTCCCCTCCCCTCCCCTGGCTCCCTGCCCCCTGGGCTCACTTAACATCTCCAAACAAAAGGGCCACTTCCTGGGGACAGGCCTGTGCCAGGGGCAGAGAGGGGGAGGGGAGCAGGGGGATTTGGGGACTGGATGGGGGGGAAGGGAGCAACAGATCCAAGTTCCAGTGGCAGCTGTGAAGCGATTGGGTGCAGGGGAGAGAGAACAGAGCAGAGCAGGGCCTGGCATCCCATGATGCCAGTGCCGGCCTGCACTGAAGGAGGGGATGCCCCTAGGACTGGGGGTCTGAGGATGTTACAGGGGCAAGGGCTCAGATAACAGCCAGCCCTTTGTCCTTCTCAGTGACAGATAACAACGGACCTGGCCTCACTGCCCCAAAAGAGCCCTCGGGGTCACTCCCGGGCTACAGAGAGGCAGAGGGACTGGCCCAAGACCACTACTAGCGCTGAGATAAGAACCCAGGAGTTCTGGGCCGCCCGGCCCCTTGCTCTAACCCCCCACCCCCACCCCCATCCAGAACCAGGAGTCCTGTCTCTGTCTGCTAGAACCAGGGCTGGCTCCAGGGTTTTTGCCGCCCCAAGCGGCAGGGGGGAAAAAGCCGCAATCGCGATCAGCGGCACTTCAGCGGCAGCTCCACCGCGCCGAGAGGGACCAAGGGACCCGCCACCAAAATGCCGCTGAAGAACCGGACGTGCCGCCCCTTCCCCTTGGCCGCCCCAAGCACCTGCTTGCTGCGCTGGTGCCGGCCCTGGCTAGAACCATGAGACACCCCTCTGTCCTGAGCCAGGAATAGAACCCAGGAGTCCTGACTTCCAGCCTCCTGCTCCAATCACTAGACCCCACTCCCTTCCCAGAGCTGGAGAGAGAACCCAGGAGTCCGGCTCCCTGCCCCTTACTCTCACTACTGCCCCAGGAGATAATAACACTAATAAAAGTGTTAACAGCTTGGAAGGCCAGCCCTTTACATTGGGACTGCATCTAAGGACATGGACACAATGGGTCTCAGTCCAATGGCCAGGCCATGAAAACCCACCGCTGCTACTGGGACAATGGCCCCCCGACCCAGGACAGAACAGGCCATGGAGCCCAGCCCATCACAGACACACACCAGTCAGCTGGGATGGGCCTTGGCACCTACTACCCAAGTTTCTCCTCGGGGGAAAGCTCTTAGCAGCAGCTTTCCCATGGCCCAGCTCCCTGTCTGGCCCTCTGCAGGGTGCACTCACCCCTGGGTAGTCGATGGACCCAGGTCTGTGCACGTGGGCCCCTCAGCCTGGCCCTTGTAACCCACAGCCATGTTTGTAGGTGTGCTCCTCACACGCCTTCTGGGGGCTGCTTCATCTCAGGGAGGGGACCTAGGCCCCGTGGAGGCAGCTCTGTGGAGAGCTCTGCTCCATGTGCAGCTGTGGGCACAAAAGCAAACAAGATGCATCAGGCATGGACTGGAGAATAATCCAGAGAATGTTCGAATGCCATTACCGTAAGCATTGGCACAGCCTCGTCTGGGCACCGTGCAGCCTGGGTCACCCCTTCTCCAAGAGGATACTGCAGAACTGGAGGGGTTCAGAGAAGGGCGATGAGAATCAGCAACGGCCTGGGAAAGCTCTCCTCTGCAGAGAGATTGTTACCTTAGAAATGGGATGAATACGAGGGGACATGATAAAATTCTATAAATATTGACTGGTCTAGAGGAGGGAGATTGGGAGCCTCCGTTCCCCCTTCTCACAACACAAGAACAAAGGGACATTCAATGACATTAAAAGATGAGGCATTCAAAACCAACAAAAGGAAATATTCGTTCATGCATAGTGTAATCAGCCTGTGGAACTCACTGCCACAGGAAGTCACTAAGGCCAAGAACATAGCAAGATTCGAAAAGGGACTGGGCATTTCTATTAATACAAGAATATCCGTGTTGGAAGGGATATTAGATCTCCTGCTTCATGGCTTGAACTGATCTCTTAAAACCAGGATTACACCTATTGTGTGGTGTTCGTTACCCCACAAATGCCTAATTTGGGTTCTTGCACCTTCCTCTGAAGTATCTAGTGCTGGCCACTGTCAGAGGCAGGATCCTGGACTGGGAGGACCTCAGGTCTGATCTAGTTTGGCCATTCTTGTGTTCCTGTGTGGACATTAGAAGTAGAGCCCTGTGGGGGACTATTTTTTTAATCCCTCTCCTGCCCCCCCCCCCCAATACCGACTCCCACTCCCTCCCGCAAAAACCTTAGATCCCACAAATCCTGCATGAGAGACAGATTCCCCCACGCTAACAAAAAAGCCCCCCCAACCCCCAAATGGTCAGTTAATGTAGTCTATATATAAACAGAATTCAGACCCAATTTTTACCACTAAAAGAATAAAACAAATCTTGCTTTAACCATGTAAAAATATACTTTAACTCCTGTTACAATAGACAGCAAATCTCTTTCGATCCCTTGCTTAAATATACGTATTTAAACCTTTATCTAAAAAAAAAAGACAAACTTGCTTTACGTTGCTGAAATTCTACTGGGGACAAACCATGTGAGATTTTGTGTTTTCCTGCTGATTCCCACAGGCTGGGTTTTCTCCCCACCCAATCCCACCCTCAACAAATTACACTGAACACGCTCACGCCATCCCAGTCCCGCTGCAGGGTTCTAAGTAGAAGTCCCTCTGGAAGAGCAGGAGTGTCCTTGGCCAAAATTTCCCCTCCTCCCACTGTCCCACGGAGAGCTGTGTCGAACTCCCAGAGGTGGCTGCATTTCTTAGGGCCGTGCGCAGGGCCAGCTGGGATCAGAGCCCCTTTGGGCTGGGCGCTGCACACCGCAGACAAGGCAGGCAGGGGTGGGGGAAGGGGTAGGAACTACGTGTGATGCTTGGCCTGGGGCATGGCAGTGCTGTGGCACTGCGCTTTGTTCGGAGCAGTGTGGGGGCGTGGTGTGTAGGGCATGCTGGGATCCTGGAGGTTTGCTCCCAACGCAATCCCCTCCTGGAGTCTCTCCACCCCGGGCTGTCCCTTCAAAGGGCTGTGGCTCCATCAGCAGCTTCCACCCCCCTGGGAGCTGTGTACGCAGTGCCCTGGGCATCTGGAACAGATGGGTGTCTACTGCCACTCGCTCCCCTTTGGGCCGGTGGATCTGGGAAGCCAGTCTGGGAATTGTGTGTGTCTCAGGCTGGTAAAACCGTCCCCAGCCCAGCTCAGGGGGCTGAATCTGAACCGCCTGCCTGGAGGAACTCACCCCTGCCCCCCGTCTCCTCCCATTTCCCCTCCAGCAGGTTCTTTAGCAAGACCCCTTGTGTCACAGCAACACTCCCGGGCCGGGCTTGTATCTCCCCCAGGGTGGTGGAGAAGCCGTGTCATCCAGAGTCACGCTATCAGAGACCCATGTGCTGAAGAAGGAAAACAGGCCAGCTCCTGCCTCCTGACCCAGGGATCAAAGGCAAGAACAAGACAACCCCTTATCAGCCAAGGGAGATGCCCCAAACTTTCCTCCCTGCCGTGCCCCATCTGCTATGGTGTCTCCAAGGGCCAGGTCACCTCTCGCAGCTCCACGGTGTTGCTGAGACCCTGCAGGCTTGGGCTCGCTTTGATCTCAGGGCTGTTTAATTCCTGCAGCTGGAGCCTTGGCACTGGCTCCCCTCTGATGGTGCCCCGTCAGCAAGCCCCTAATTAACGTAGGACGTGGGGAAGAGGTTTGGGTGAAATAGGAAGTGGGCAGAATCAGTGCCCCCACCCCGCCATCCTTCAAATCAGTGCTGAGCTCCCCAAAGTCTTAGTTAACATCCTCCCAGGCACGGGTCCCCCAGTCTTCTAGGCAGGGTCTAACATGAGGCTTGGCAGGGGGCTGCCCCAGCTTGTAGGCCCCAGAGGTTCAGAGAACGCTTGGAAATGTGGGTGCTGCTCTGAGCCAGGCTTCGGCGGGGCTGAAACGGAGCACCTGGGTTGTTGGATAATTGCCTCATTTTCAACTTCTTTCAATGAAAACCCAGTGGGGGGGAGGGAGGGTGAAGGGGGCACTCTGCTGACAGGGAGAGGGGTGAAAAGGAGAAAGCCGGCAAAGGGGCATGGGACTGAGTGCAGAGGGAGGCGTTCCCAGGTGTCTGATCTCACCTGTTCTGTCCCTGTTCACATATCACAGGTCTTTGCATATGCCCAGGACCTTCCATCCAGCAGCCTGAGAGCACTTTACAGACATTAACACTCTGGTAGTGGGCAAGCTTCAGCCCTAGTTCATAGCTGGGGAAACTGAGGCACAGAGCAAGGCAGTGACTAGAATACAGGTCTCCCAGTTTGCAGGCAGTAGATTGTTAGTTTCAAGGGGAGTGTCTGTCCATGTTGGGGTGCCAGCAGCTCTCTCACCCGAAGCAGAGACGCCCCCTCCCCGACTCTCTGGGGTGCGAAAGCAGAGATGTCTATTTGCACCGGGACTCCCCAAATCAGGAGAAGGCAACACCTTTGTGATCAAAGGGCCCTGAGTTACCAGGGGCTGGACCGGACTCGGGGATTTGAACAGAGCTTTGATTCTGGCAGCCCCAGCACCCAGGGGTGGGTTAATAAGAATATCACCCACTTTGAGGGCTGGCCGCAATGCTGACACCATGTCAGTGAGCAAAGGGAAAGAGACGGAGACCACCACCACCACCACCCGCCGTTCCTGTGGGGCCTTTCATCCGGAAGGATCCCACGCAGTCCCCGGCCTGGAGAGACAAGACTCACGGACATGAAGCTGCTTCTGGGGTGGGAGGCAGCGGCTGTCAAACCGCACACAGCAACGTCTGGTTAGGACAGGAAATGCAAAGGAATTCAGAGAATGTTATGTATGCGCAGAACTGCCTGCCATCACACCCTGGGCTGGAAGAACTGACACCCCCCACTGGGGCCAGGACACCGGGCTTCATGCCCCCATTCCTGCTGACCTCTGCTCTGCCTGGAGAGGGGCCCACACCAAATCCAAACATCCCCACGGGCTGCATGCCAAAGGCCAACGTTTCAGGGCAGGGCATGGAGGGGGCACCTTGGACCCCCCTAAGCCCAGGGTGGGGAGGCTGGTTTGGGTCCAGCGCCGGCTGCGTGCAGGTTTGGACTCTGCGGGGTTTGGATCCCGAGTTCCAGTTCTGGCCTAGATTCTCTCCTGATCCCTCTGCAGGCCCCACCCCCGCTGGGGCTGGAGTTCGTTGTTCACCAGAGCTGCTGGCTGGGCTGTGGGGGAACCAGCAGACCTCAAATCGCCTTGGCACAGTGCACTGGGGTCCCAGAACGTCCCGGGGCACAACGCCGGGAGCTGGCCAGGAACACCCAGATGGGCACCTCAAATGCTGCCCCTGCCCACTGCTCCCCAGGGCAGCCTGGAGGGTGGGTGCCTCCCATGCTGCGCCACCCTGGGGCAGGGGCCCTTTGCCAGGACTGCACAGAGGATGGACTGTGGGACTGGGCCAGGGAGGGGAGCTGGGTGGTTCCCCACATTTCTGGTGCAGGCCCCTGGGAGGAGGGCACCCCCCCCCCCCGCCTTTGTCTCACACTTAAGAGCCTTTAATTAAAACCCATTACAAAAGCCCAGGCGGCTCTGTGTGGAGGAGAATGGGGCTCATTGCTATGGAAATGAAGAGACATGCGGGGCCTGCTATGGATGCCAGCTCTCCCCCCATCCCCCATGGCGACCCAGAGCCACAGGAAACAGCTCCTGAACCCCCTCCCCCACTGCTGCCCCCAAGGGACATCAGCACCACCCTCAGGCTAACCCTGAGCGCAGAGGGAGGGGTGGAGTCTGGTGTGGGGAGTGCATGGGGCGTGTGTGTGCAAGAGTATGAAAGGTTCAAGTGTGTATGAGTGGAGCGTGTGTGCATGTGTGATGCATGTGTTGGGGGTGTGTGTGCAGACCCTCTGGAAAGGACACCTCTGGGGGGGGTGTATGTGCGTGATGCGTGTGAGTGGATGAGATGTTTGAATGGGCGTGTGAGCGTGTGTGTGAGCGTGTGTGTGTGCATGCGTGTGCAGGCCCCCAGAAAAGGACACCACCACCACCCTCCCCCCCGTTGTGGACTCGTGAGGCTCCTCACCAGGAATCGTTGTTTGCTGAAGCCTGGTTTGCACTTGACAGTTTTGCCAGCATCGCCTGTGTGTGGTAGAGTGTGAAAATCCCCCCAGCCAACACGGCTGTGACAGCAAAAGCCCTGGAGCAGACGCAGCTTCTGCCAGCACAGTTTCTCCTGTTGGGGGTACAAGCTGCACTGGTTTGCCGGTAGAGCCGCGTCTCCACTAGGTGGGTTTGCTGGTAGAGCTCTGCTGGACACACAGCCTGGGAGCATTGTGGGATATGGTGTCCCTGATGTTGCCCTACACGGTGTAAGGGAGGCACCCCCAGCCGTGCCCCAGACCTCCGGGTCCTGGTGGTTCAGAGCGCTCCAAGGTAGAAGGGAAGGCACCCGGGGAGTGGGACTGCTGTGAGACACAAGTGGAAGACCAACAGTTACTGGGGAGCGGCTTCTCTTTCTCCTTTCAGAGCCTCTCCGTCCCACATGCAGGAGATCAGCGAGCAGAGCAGCAGCAGGACACCGGCGGACAAGGAGCTGTTGGCTAAGTGTGGCCTGGAGCACCTCCCTCCCGAAGGGCCATGGGCGGCAGCGAGATGCTAAATCCACGTAGCCTCTGGTGAAGGGGTCTCCAGCTCCGCATTGCTTGTCTCCACTGGGGGCGCTGTCTGAGGCCTGCCACAGAAGTCGTGGGGCCCATGGGGGTTGGGTCTTTGAACCAAGGGGTCCTGGCTGCCTAGCCAAGAGGTAACAATGTTCTAAACATTTCCAAGTCCATGGTGCTGGTAACGGATCCCCTGGCATCTCTGCCCATATGCTCCAAAGAACCTAGTGGCTTCCTAAGGGCTCGGTCTTTCCCAGGCCGAAGCAGAGCGGCCTCGCTCCATCTGGGGCATAGAGACGAGTTTGCCTGGGTGGGAAAGGGCCTGGCAAAGGACACTGGAGAGAGGTGGAAAGCGGAAAGCAGCACAGGCAGGACACTGCGATGGGGCCCCCTGAGGACCTGGTCCTTGCGGAGCAGAGCACAAGGCCAGTCAGTCACTGAGCTCACGCACCCTCCTGGCAGCAAGGTCAGCGTGAGCGGCGAACGCTGGAGAGAGGCGAGTGCTTGGTGCCAGGCAGGGAACACCGGGTAGGCCCCAGGAAGGCGAGGGCTCCCCATGGAGGAACCACATGCCCCGAGCCCTTACGGCGCCTGGCAGATGGAGGGTGAGAGAAGCTGGGTTTGCCCTTCAGGTGACCGCAAGGAGCAGCTAGTGCTGCTGGGTGGCACTTTTGGGAGGCGAAGGCTCAGAGCGTAGAACGTGCTCGAGGCCTGCAGGGCCCCAGCTGCGCAGGGGAAAGTAATGCAGCAGTGTCCTTTGCCTCAGGGTCTCGCCTTGTGGTGAGAAAATCCAACCAGCACAAGTTCCTTCAACGGCCCCCCTCCCCCACACCCCACTTACTCAGAGAAGCCCCAGAGTTCAGAGGTGCATTCCTGTGAGTTCACCTCTCCCCTGGGGGTGGGGGGGCAGGAAGGCCCCTTGCTCACTCCACCAGTCAGCTGCTTGCCCCGCCGGTCAGCCACTCGCTCATGCACCATCAGCGGCTCGCTCCACCGCAACCTCTGCAATGTCTCGAGGTCTCTCAGCTCCACTAGGCTTCGGCACCCCTGCCCCCCGCTAACACAGAGACTTGCAGTCCCACACCCCCGTGCTGCACACCTAGGCAAGGTGGGTGTGTCCATGGAAAGGTCAGCGCCTGCCGTCTTCTCCCCACCCATCACCAGATGTCAGGGCAGCGCTCATTCAGCCCCTGCACCCAGTGGCCGAGCGTGTCCTGCCAATGACGACTCATCAAATCACATCAAAATGAAGCTGCATTTCGAATGTCCGGGTGCCCCGAGCGTTGCATGGGAGGAGCCCATCAGGATGGAGTTTGTATCAAGCTGAAATTGAAACGAATAGTAAACAGAAGGTTCCTCAGAGACACTCATCTGTTACAGCCATAGAAAGGGCCCATTCTGATCCTCCAGACTGACCCCCTGCATCACACAGGCCAGAGACCCTCCTCCAGGGATTCCTGCATCTGGCCCAATCTCTAGTGAGCTAGGGCCTTTTGGGGGGAGAGAGAAAGAGAGTGAGAGCCAAGCCAGCCTGGAGTTAAGGACCCCAAGTGATGGAGAGTCCAGCCAGTCCCTGGGTAAATTGTTCCGAAGGTTAATTACCCTCCAGATCTGCCCTCAGCACCACACACTGCTCCGGGGGTGGCTTGTGTAGCTTCTCTGGCCAATCTGAAGCTGGGTCTCTCAGTCTCCATAGAGAGTCCCTGGTGGGACGATGAGGGTGGCTGTGTCAGGGCTGAGAGGGGGATTAAAACGTCCGTAATCCCCGGAGCGTAGCCAGTCCTTCCAGCACTTCAGTGGGCAGGGACGGACACCGAGCAGTCACAGTGATGCCAGGCGTTGCTAAATGGCACGGAGCACACGCTGGGCACCCAGTCCCGGGGATGGTGCATGGGTCCTGGACTCATAGCTGCAAAGTGCCCTTGCTCCTTCCACTCCCAACATAGTGCAGCTGCTCCCGACTCAGAACTATTACAAAGAAAACAGAACACAGCCATTACTCTAGGTCCTACACAGGGCCGGCTCCAGGCACCAGCATAGGAAGCAGGTGCTTGGGGCAGCACGTCCGGGTCTTCGGCGGCGGGTCCCTCATTCCCTCTCTTCCTCTTTGAGCCGCCGCCGAACTGCCGCCGAAGAGGAAGAGAGGGAGGAGCCGCCGCCGAACTGCTGCCGAAGAAGCGGCGCGATTGAGCTGCCGCCGAAGTGCCGCCGCTCGTCTTCTTTTTTTTTGTCGCTTGGCCCTGGTTCTACACATAAACAAAGCTCTGCATGATCCTCCCCTCACTGTGCCCCAAGGCCTGTCTACAGCACGGTTCAGTGTCGCTGTGATTTTACAGCCCTTTCTGCTGCTGTCCATGCCAGGCAGGGGCTCCCACCTTCTCACACCCCTTCGCCCTCTGCGAGATCCTGATCATCCCCAGTTCAGGGCTGCTCTATGCCAGGGTGTGTTCATGTCCGGCCCATCCCTTCCTGTCTCACACTTATATTAGCAGTAACCCCTCCCATGCCCGCTCCCAGCCAGGGCTGCCTCTTCAGTGCTTTTTCCCCGCACGCCCCTCCGCTAGAGGGGCCTTGTCCCCCTGCCTCGCCCACAGCCCAGGTGGGGAGGGGGTTCAGCGGACCCCGGCTGACGCTCGGTGCCCATGGCGGCTGGCTGTGCAGAAGCCCCGGCCCCTGGGGGGCAGCTCAGAGCATGGCATAGGCATGGCTGGATTCTCTCCAGCCTGTCCAGAAAGCAGGTCCTCAGGGGAACAAACCAGCTTTCTCTGGCTGCCGGTTGTTTGTCCTTCCGTGCTGGGGTGAGTCTCCAGCCAGAAGGGGCTGGCGCCCGTGCTGCCCTCCCCGGGGGCCCAGGGTTTGTGTGAGAGGGAAGCTGGCTTAAGCACACCTTGACCTTCCTGGCAGGGGAGGGATCCCTCCAGCTTGTCTGACACGTCTCCTGCCAGGGCCGGCATTGAAAGCGCCGAGAGCTCGGCGTGCTGAGGAAGGGAATTGAAAAGGCGGCTTAGCACCTCCCGCTGCGAGAGATGGATTAGGGGCCTCTGGGGGGGGATGGGGGAGCCAGCGAGAGAGCTCCGGCGTCCATGCTGCTGCCCACTGGGCGGAGTGTTCTCTGAGGAGGAGAGAGGGCTGGGGGTCGGTGGGGGGTCGGGCACTGCTGGGCATGGCCAGAGACTGCCGACCCCTCGGGCCCAGAAAAGGCAGCTAACAATGTGCTGTCCAGAGGGGGCCCCGCCATGTTACGCACAAATAACAGTAACGAGTGCAGCACCAGAGACACGGGCGGGCGGGCGGGCAGGGTTCCTTGCAACTGAGCCGGGATTCAAACGCTGCATTTGGGGAAACCCAGCCACAGCAACCTTGTGCCAGCACCCGCGAGCAGAACCCCCCCATGGACCCGAGCGGGGTCTCCCGCGGGCCCAGCCGAGGGCGAGGGAACAGCCGTGAACAGAAGTGCCCCGGGGACCCGAGCGGGGTCTGCAGGGGGCCCAGCCGAGGGTGAGGGAACAGCCGTGAACAGAAGTGCCCTGGGGACCCGAGCGGGGTCTGCAGGGGGCCCAGCCGAGGGCGAGGGAACAGCCGGGAGTAGGAGAGGCCCTGGGGCTATTTAAAGAGATTGCAGAAATCACTCCAGGCCTTTCCCCCTTTGCGTTTCCTGGCCCCAGGCCCCCAGCTGTCACTGTCCTGAGGCCCTGTTAGTTCCAGCCCTGATAAGATGGGGACGTTTGGGGCGAGGCAAAGCTGCCAGCTCTCCAGGCGCCAGGCAGCATGGGGGTGCTTTGGGGGCATTCTCATGATAAGAACTGGGAAACTTCCTGCCGAGCTGCCCGTGTTTATTGGGAAGGGACGTCTCCAGGCATCCCCTCCATGCGGAGAGCATTCCCTGGGGGCTGGGGACGAGGCTGAAGGAGAGCGGGTGGCCTGGGAGGTTGGGGGGGTTCCCCCCTCTCCAGAAGGCTGCTGATTCTGACCCGCCCAGGGGAGAAAGGGCAGAGCTGCTGTTGCCTGGAGGATGCGCTGCCAGGGTAAGCTGAGCGGGGGGAATGGGGCTGCTGAACCTGCCCTGCCCTCCAGGTGCCCCAGGGACCGTTCACCAGCCCCTTGTTTGCATTCACAAGAAAATCTCTCTCTGGGGAGCTTCTATGGCTCCCGCACCCTGGATCCAGGAGCCTCCCCGTGCCTAACACCCCCGCCCTGGGCAGTGCTGCTAGCCTAAGGCCCGGAGACACTAAGGCCTGGTCTGCACTGGAAAGGGCCGAGACCCCCGCAGAGCCATCCAGTGGAGACGCAGCTAGAGCAGCGAGTGCTTTCGCCACCGAGCTTTCACCCAGCCAGCGTCATGGTGTCCACACTGGGGCTTGGGCGGGGTGGGGGGTTCACACTCCTAACCAACAGCAACGCCAGCAAAGCCTTTCTGCATAGAGCAGCCCCGGCGATGTGCCCATCCGGCAGGCAGCGAATCGAACCAGCCACCCCCACCCCCCTGGGGCTCTCGGGCCCTTGGAATCACTCAGCACCAGACACAAGCAGCGCGAACGAGAAGAGCTGCTGGGGAAGGAGGCCCGGCGCTGGGCAGGGCCGTGCTCCCCCAGAGCAGTGAGCAGGGGCCCAGGGAGCGCCAGGGGCTGGCAGAGCTTTGAGCACTACCATCTGCCCTGCCTCCTGCTCGGTGCCAGCGCCCCTCACGGGCACACGGGGCTGTGCAATACGCTGCACCCTCTGCCCCGTTCCTGGCACTGCCTAGAGCCCCTGGGCCCGGCGGGAGGAGGAGGAGACGGTCCAGTTCTACCACCAGGGTGACGCCAACAGCTCTTCACACAGGGGCCGCGCCCGGGACCCCACAGCCCAGATACCAGTGACCAAAGGGGCCCTGCTTGACGAGTGGTTGGACACAGGACTGGACTGGGCTTCCGGCCCTTGCTCTGCTGAGCACAGACACCCTGCGGCCTGGGGCAAGTCTTGCACGCGGACCGGGGAACCGGACGGCCCCAGGGACCCTACATTACCATGAGGTGTATCCGCCTTGCTGACCATCTCGGCCAGAATAAATGGACCATGAGACACCCTCCCGCCCCTGGTGCAAGGGGCTACAGCACCTCTGCCCTGGAGCCTGCCAGTGCTACAGCCATAAAGAGGGGCAGGGTGTGGGCGCAGGAGGGAGGCAGAGAATCAGGTCAGCCTGCCCATCCCTGGCGTCACACAGCTGGTTCTGTCAGTACCGGGGCTGCAGGAGCCTGGAGGCCTGACGTTCCAGTGCTGGGCTGGGGTAGGGAGGTAGGTCAGGAGGGAGGTAGACGGGTGGGGATGGAGATGGGTAGATGGGACAGGAGGTAGATGAGCGGGTGGATAAGTAGGTCAGGAGGTGGGTGGGTAGGGAGGTAGGTCTGGGGGGCCCAGAGACGGGGGGGATCAGGAGGGAGGTGGGTGGGGAGGGAGGTACCATGACGTGCTCATTTGTCCTGCTAGATGAAAAGCTCTGATGGCCCCGCAGAGCCTGTCGGTGCCATGCCTGTGCCCTAGGAGGTCTCTGCAGTGTTCATCAGTACGTGTGCCCTGCCTCCCTGAGACCACAGGCCGTGTAGAGAGCAAGGGAGCTGCATCTAGTGGTTAGGGCAGGGGACTGGGAGTCAGGACACCTGGGTTCTATTCCCAGCCGGGGGGGGGCTGGGAGTCAGACTCTGGGGTTCTAGTTCCAGCTCTGGCATTGGGGTACGTTAGTTAGCCTCTGTGCCTCAGTTTCCCCATCTGCACACAAGGGTTGTGGGGTAACCAGGGGGTGGGGGCTCGAGGCGCTTGCCTGCCCGTGAAGTGTTGTGAGCTTTCCGGGCAGGCAGCTGCAACTACGGTTAAGAGCCACCGCCCGGCTCCAGCTGGACCATGGGCTCTGGGAGCAGCTGTTGCTGGGACACCGAGGGACCCTGCCAGCAGTTCGCGTGGACCCGGTCCCTGCCCGCCAGGGTCAGAGCAGAGCGAGGGCTGGAGCATCCCGGCAGTGTCAGCCCAAGCCCTGGGGAGCAGGAGGGAGCGAGGGCACGGGGCATGGCATGGCGCCAGTAGACTTGAGCACAGCTGGAGACGGACGGGGGTGGGGGCACCCAGGCCCACCCCATCCCCCAGGGGCAGGGGATTAAGGCCACAGGCCAAATTCTGCCCTTGGCGACCCAGGCATCCCGATGGGCTGGTCTCCTTGTGCCATCCCCACCCGCCAGTCAGGAAAGCCCAGTGTGAGGCAGTGTCTGAGCTGGAGTCCTAAAAAGTGTCAGGGACTGTGGGGAGGGGGCTGGGGTGTGGAGAGGCGGCATGGGGGGGGGAGGGAGGATGGGGCACAGGGGCAGGGGGCTATGGGGAGGAGGGGGTATAGGGGAGAGGGTGCAGGGGCACGGGGAAGGGGGCCATGGGGAGGGGGCATAGGGGGGCGAGGGGAGATCGGGCATGGGGGCACAGGGGCTATGGGGAGGGGGCACAAGGGGGAGGGGCATGGGGCAGAGAGTGCGGGGGCACAGGGGAAGGGGCCTATGGGGAGGGGGCACATGGGGGCGAGGGGAGATTGGGCATGGGGGCACAGGGGCTATGGGGAGGGGGCACGAGGGGGAGGGGCATGGGGCACAGGGGCAGGGGGCTATGGGGAGCTGGCACAGGGGGGCAAGGGGGCTGTAGGCAGCGGCGTGGGGAGTGGGTGGAAAGATGGGGCCAAGGAGGGGTGCGGAGGGCATGCGGGGAGGGGAGGGGGAAGCAGAGGGGAGGCCTTTATTTTGCAGCCTTGCCCAGCCCCCCCAGTCCCCACTCCTTGGCAGGAAGGACTCATGGCTCCCGGGCCCTTCCCACACAAAGGCACTTTCCATGTGAAGAGGGGCCTAGGGAGGCCTGACAGACACCGGCCTCACTCAAAGGCCCCTCCGCCCTGACAGCTGGGATCTGGCTGCCCCCCTCGCTGGACAAAGGGGCCTCATTGACTTGCAATTAGCAATTCTTTGCATATCCCTGGAGCTTTGCCCCCAAGCAGGGGCCTGCGCAGCCCTTCCCAACGGGCACCTCGGCAGAACCGCCCCCCAGAAGGGCAGCGGCAGAGCCAGGGGCAGGGAGAGTTCCCAGCACTGATGGGGGGGAGAATGGCCCTTTCTTTGGAGTGACACCCCCACAGGCGGGGCACCCGCATCACAGATCTAGTGAGAGAGGCCACGCTCCAGCGAGGGCTAGACAGATGGGTGTGCACGGGGATAGGTAGCTAGAGGGGGGCAGTGGGTGCGTGTGCACAGGGATAGGTAGCATATGGGGGGAGTGGGTGGGTGTGCACGGGGATAGATGGATAGATGGGGGAGTATGTGGGTGTGCACAGGG